>JAUKPT010003703.1:0-11782 GCA_032273505.1 Nanomia bijuga | reverse complement strand
CAGTTCAACAGTTAGCGTTAGAATGAATTGTTTGATATAAAACTTCAGATTTATACCAATAAATCGCTTTAAACAATCACTTTAAACAATCCACAGGAGCACGACCTTTCAGTTCAACAGTTAGCGTTAGAATGAATTGTTTGATATAAAACTTCAGATTTATACCAATAAATCGCTTTAAACAATTTTCACAACCTTTCAGTTTAATGTTATTTGGAATGAATTATTTGATTTATAACTTTCGATGTACCTCAAATATATTTCTAAAATTCACCGATGCACGAACTTTATGTAATATACTCTCCAAATGGTAATTTCAGGATGATAACCAATTCTTTCTTCTACCTAAAAGAAAATGTAAATCTTAGTTAGTTTCAAATACAAAAATTAATTTTTGTATATATTGAGTTATACGATACTATCAAATATACAAAAAGAATCATAGGATTTAATCATTAAGGTTTTAATGAGGCAATATACATCATAAGATCATATGAATTTTTAATGATATCAATCAATCAAATATTTTATGATTGCAGCAAAAGAATCTATTGATAAAGCAGAAATATTGCTTCACTAAAATCATTACAGGCGTGAACCGCTAATAATAGAAGCTGGTGGATTTAGATGAACTAGCTAGCAGTGCATCTATATCTATATTTCTTCGTTTATTGCTGAAAAATGACTTATATTCTAGCTCTTTATGCTATAACTATATTAAGAATTGTCTGCGAAAACCCTTACACATATTTATAAGTTAAAATCTTTATCGAATTTCACATTATTATACATCTATACATTATGTTATCATAGAAATATTCTATTCATCACCATCGTAAGATGTAGATTTTAATTATTTCTCTTGAACAATAGTTTTTGAGACAAATCTTTCTTTTTCTGAAGAACAATGTTGTTTAAGGATACTTTCTTATTTTTATAGAAAGAAGAGTATTGAATACACTTATAATCAGTTTCATAGAAAATCTAGACATTGCATCACGGTTGAATGAACAAAATTCCAATCAATTCAGAGGCAAATTCTGAAATATTGGTTCGAAAAAGTTTTGACAAAAACTAGTAGATAATAATTCAAATTATTACAATCCAAAGGAATATTTTTCTAGAATACTATAATTCGTAGACGATGTGTCTTTTTCTCTTATCTTTTTGACATTTTTGAATCCATATAGCGCTAAAATTAGTTTAGTTTAGTATTCATGTACAAATCATAAAAGAATTCTGAATCTTCCTTGTTACGCTCATAATACATTACAAAAGAACTAATATCATCGTATTTTACAAAAATGTAATATCTTAAGATCAATCTTATATAATGAAATCCGCTATGATGCTCTCTAGCTCTTTTCTTTAAAACGAATGCAAGACATTTTACCATAATTTTGTGCTGTATGTAAATTGCGAATCATAGGTCTTGGGATATCAATACTGTTTTTCATGTTTTTATGAATATTTTTTGGAAAATTTGATGTATACTCATTTTTCCCTTTTTGTTTTAGTTTTCAAATTACTAATACATAGTCGGAGCATGCAAAGCTGAATAAAAACGTTTGAAGAATGTGGATACTGGTTTTTATCTCTTATAGAAATGTAAAGTATAGAGCAACATAATATTTATATTCATATCAGATATTAGAACTTGATTCTGTTGTTATAGTTATTTGCCAGAAATTTGAAAATCATTATATATTTGTTGTACCTGGCGAAAACCAACATAATAAATGTTGGGTTCCTTTTAAGTAATGTCGGGTAAGGCCGTTAGATCACACCCAACAGAATTGCAGCTCAGGAATCAAACATTTTAGTTGACGCAAGGTGCAGACAAATATTTTGTTGTCTCCTTTTCAATTAACATTTTTATACATTTCTTTCTTTCTTTTGTTTGATTTTCATTGAAAAAAATATTTCGCTTACAAAAACAAAAATGGACTTGTTCATAAATATCAAATCAGGTTGTGAACATTCAAAAATTAGCAAATTCATTTTTCGAGATAATAAATATTTGAAATATTCAACCAAAAAATTAATCAACATTGTATTTTATCGTTATGTATCATTCCATCCAACTCCCGATCCTCTAAATGAGAAAGAAACAAAGGTAAGAAAAAAGATAACATTTTTATATTTTCATCCCATAATTGTTTTGAAGACACAATCCATTCTGTTAATTTATACTAACGACTTTCTTAAAAGTTATGAATAAAGATGTATCATTAAATGGTAGTTTTCGGTTTTGTAGAAATTGACAAGTCATGACACAAATGGACTTATAAAGAAGTAAAATTTGCTAACTTTGTCCATAGAAACATTTTGATACAATACTATATTTAAAAGAAAGTCTTAATCTTACTTAAATTGGATAGAATTCTAACAAAATCTGATATTGCAAGCATTCTTGTTAATTCATATACCCATTTTGCTTATATGTATTCATACTATCTTTGTTAGTTAACAATTTGATTTGTTGATTAATTCTAAGAATCTTCATGCATTTCAATTTCAAGTTCGATTCATAAATTCTTGACAATTCATATCCTTATATATGTGATAGATTTTATCCATTTCTTGTAACATTAGATTTTATGAAGAAATTAAAACTTCATGATTGCTGTGTTCCTTCTTAGTTTCATCTGATTCAGTAAAAAAGCAAACAAAAAGAAAACAGGATAAATATTTCACATTCTAGTACCTTGTCTTAGTTTATCACCCCATTTTATTTGTTACGTGTTTATCCTACCATTAATGATTTGTTGAACACTTCTAACAGTTTTCTGAAAATTTTAGCTTTTATTTATCAATGCACAGTTCAGAAATCATTATACCAAAATGCAATGCATCTATTCTTAACTTATAAAGTTTTTCATGTTGTGTTGCTATTTTACTTCATGTTTGGTACAAAGAATTAGAAATTCATCTTTTGTTTCTGCATAAATCACAAGTATGAAAGACTGCTCATATATTGACTTAGTTATACGACCCTTAGAATCGACATTTCCAAATTTGGGCTTCATTTAACAAGAATTTCATTAGTTAAAAATCAATTCATCCTTTGCTTTCAAAATAGGTGTTACTTTTTGTTATCCATCTTGTGTTTTGAGTTTAAATAGTTATATCGTTATCCGTGAAAAATCAATCGAAATGCAGTTTCGACTAAAGAGAGGGTCAATCTTTTATATTTCATTGGTGATAATATCAAATACGCACAATTTCAATCTTTTAAAATATAATCTTCTAAACAAGAGGACTTCAAATGTCCACAATCTATCAAGTCTATCAACATGTTCAAATGTTAATCTTTGTTTTTGTTTTTGTCTCTTTTGTTTTTATACAATGATTGCATTTAACAGATGATAAATAAATGAATAAGATTCAAAGAGTGATGATTAGTTAATCTTAGGTTTTAAAGCGGTGGAACCATAGCCTACTGAAACACGGTCATACATATTGTAGAGAAAAAATCGAGTTGAGCCTTCTGAGGTCACCCTGAACCAAACTAATGAATTAGTGGTCTTCTTGGGTACAAATAGAGTGTGTATGGAGAATTTCAAATTTTGGATGCTATTTTAAGGGGAGAAACGGGCACTTATCCCTTTTTGCCGTTGAAGGTAGTGACTAGGCAGTTGGTTAATGTTTTAATTTGAGTTTTTAAAAGTATATGCGTATTAATGTAATCTTTACTTCCTGAAAATTTCAAGTTGGCTATGGTGGAACTTATTGTGACAGCTTGTAATCAACTTGATAGCTTGATAATCTTGTTTTTGGTTCTCTCTTTTACTCAGACATTTTATTCTACTCAGCGACTATGAAAGATAATTACTTGTTTCCTCTTTATTTCATTATTCTATTTCGATTTTTTTTGAAAAATACAACTAGAATGTTTGGTACATTTTATGATTAACTTCTATGTACCAAACATTTTCCTTACAACATGACCGGCTATAGATATCTATAGCTGATCATGTCTTACATGTTACCTTTTCTCTTGAGTAAATCATTCCTTGAAGCACGGAGAAAAAAGAGAACAGGGTAATAGAAATACAAACATTGACAATGTGATTGTATATGTCTTCCTATAACATACCTAACTACCTTTTAAACATATATTATCAACAAGAAAAATATGGATAAAGACATTTCTTCAAGAAAATCTAAATTGTAAAAGTACACTTTGAGAAATGCACAATTTCGGAGCTGAACATAACTCATTTAACAATGAAAAACAAATAGATTCAACGTAAAAGAGTATCTTGTAAAAAAGAAAGATCACATCGAAGTTTTGCTCAAACAACATTATGAAAATAAGGGTGATTGAAAATGTAGGAGCGCTGGAGTTTTGCTCCTAAAAAGGACCAAGTTCTTAATTGCAGTATTTGATTTTAAATCGCAATTTGGAAAATAATCAAACTCCCTTGATAAAGATTTTTGGTTCCCAAAATAAAAGTATATTATTCATGATAAAAAATGGAATATGTGTCAAAAAACTTTGTATGAAATTGTAGCTTAGAAGTTCGCGCTTCGAGAAAGAAATCGATTTTATGACACTCTAGATAATTATTTTCATTGATTCAGTTCTGCATACTCAATACATGTTTTTTCCATTTGGAAAAATGATTACTTTTCACTTTCAGATTATGAGGGTTGAAAAAAATAGCGTCCGCTGCTGTTCGACTTAGTTTTCCCCTGGTTTCAATTAACTAAAATACTCTTTACTCTTAATAACATATTAAGTTAATACGTTGCTGCTGTCAGTCCAATAAGTGATTATCTTAAACTTTACGCAAATCTTTACTATCATATATATGATTTCTTTATCAATTGTTCTCATGTTTTAAAATTTTTGAGTTTTTTCTGGGTAATTAATATTCTGAAGTAAGTAGGGAATTCGATTAAAGGGATAGTCAGACCAGAGATATGAAATATGACTAGGCTATCTACATAAAAAGTTAAGAATTGCATGACGTTTGAAATTTTCCATAAATGATTCCAAGTTTGCGTTTTTGTGCCTTAAAATCTCTAAACGTAATAAGAAGTTTACACATGGCCATAGTTTAGAAGGCTACACATTTCTCTTTTATCTAACACTATTATATTTCTTTTTATTTATCGAAAATAAGAAAAAAAACAAAAATGAATACAAAGATTCATTTATAGCTATTCTTCTTTTATTTCTTATTGTTATAAGACATTTTTATAGATGCACGTGCTATTAGATTGAATTCTTTTTTTCTTCCATTATTATCATTTTATACATCTTTTAATGTAATAATATATTGATAAAATGATATAAAGAAGACTTGATGAATGAGTGAAGAGTGAATGCTAATATGAATTTAAATGAAAAAAGAAGAAGAAAATATCATAATTCAAATATAGTTTGCCTCCATTAATTATGACGTAGTAGCTGCCTATGGTTAATTTATAAAAAGACCAAAAAGTGAGTGTCAATTTTTTTGAGGTTAAAAGTTTCATTTGATATCATAACGGTATGTAGAAACATATAACTATGATTTACAAAAAAAAAATCTGACTATCCCTTTAAGTTATTCCGATAAAATTCAATTCAGAGGGAGGGAGGTCTTCAGATGTTTTTTTTTCATAATTGGTTTAACAGTAGTTATTTGTAATTCCCTATCAATTTTTTATAGAATAAATTAATGTAAATGGAATAGTTTCGACCCTATTTGGAGCCAAAGGTCTGCTAAAAAGAAAATGAACGAATGAAACCTGTATACTGTGTTCGAGATACGCATCTATACGAAAGTATGCTACATCCTTTTGGAAAATCACCTACTAAATAAATCTTGTTCCAAATGTTTTCCTTTTTTTGGCTCACTATTATAGAAGTTAACATCTGGGATGTTTTGGAATTTTGCGTTTTCAATATCTCTACAGAATCTATTGTATATGATTCTCGTATATCTTTAACCCTATGAAGTAAATTTTATTTTCCACTATGAATATTCTTCTTTACTACAACTAATTGATGTTTGTGTCATCATTTCGCTTCACTATCTTTAATCAGTTTGTCACTTGATAATTTGAAATAAGCACCCAGTGATTTTGAGAATATTGTAGAATTGTTATATGTAAGCTAAATTCTATAAGACCTTTTGTTTTAGCGTCATCTATTATACAACCATGCATTTACAGTTGGGAGAAATTTTTCTGGTTTCTATTCCTACAAAAATCAACATTATTGATGAAGGTTCTGAATATTCTGGCATTATTTTGAATTGTTTTGTCAATAAATAGTCACAAGTATTCAATCATGAACAAGTGAAATTTTTGTAATTTGATCATCAATCCGTTTTGATCATATTTGACTTCGAAATTTGATTTAAACATTAAGTAAATGTCTTCAATTTTCGCATTATAATTTCCACCAATTTTGCAGCTCATTTTACCCTAGTATGATACAAAACGTGCTACCGCGCACTTTGCAAATTTTACAGCGTTATTGATAAGGATGAATCATTCCTATTATATATTGCCTATTTTGTTTATGTTGAAATGATGAACAAAAGCTTATCTTAACTACAATACAGATACATGCTTTCACTTACTTTACCATACTTTTTATTATCGAGTGGTACGAAAGAGAACCTCTTTCCTTGATTTTAAAGGGAATCTCAAAATTGTATGCATCAGATAGTTGAGCTCTGATGTATTTGATTGTATATCCAGGTTCAATTAGACAGTAGGAAACACTTGTGAATAGATTTGAAATTTCAATTCATGTTTTATTTTCTTATGATTTTATCTCAGCATAGCTCGCTTATATGTAGCTCTCGTAGATGTAAAACCCAGCAAGAAGAATTATTCATATCAAACTGAAATACAAATAGATAACAAAACAAATAGCAAGTTAAAAACAATTTTTATTTCCTTATTACCACTTTTTCAAAAAAGCAGGAGCCCTATTTTCAAGAAACTCTTTCTAGTTCTTGTAAACTTTCATTATTCAAATGTATAAGGGAAGCCGAATCTATCTTGATCTTATGATAACAGAGATCCAGTCATGATTTTTACAATGGCTTGAAATGATTATTTTATCTGAGAGAGCTTTTTACATATCAGCTGGAATAGTGTAACAGAACTAAGGCCCTTTTCAAAGGTCATATATGGTATTTGCTTACTTCTCGATAAAAAAACTGGACAGCTCGTTTCTGATTTCGTTATGTTGAATACGAGTGCTTTGTTTGAAGCCACAAAAGCAATTATAGAGACGGAAGCCTAAGGTTAAACAACCTGAAAAAGTGAACTTTTTGCGTCAAAAGGACGACAAAAATTAGTTAGGTTAAAACTTGTCGGCAAGTTGGCAAGATATGTTGGCAAGATAAATTCAAAATGATATGTTATTAAGCCAAAATAACGTATTGTGCGAGATAAATTTCTTGAATTCAAAATGTTTTCTGTAACCTCAACTTATATCATAATTCCATGCGCCCGCAAACGATCAAAGTTTTTTTTTCCGAGACTGATAGGAATTTACTCGTTTATGGTGACAAAGCTCATATTGACAAAATCTTTGAAAATCAAAGACACTAATATGCGTCCATGGTGGAAGAACGTATCTGTCCACTTTTCTTAACCCTATTTCTACTGGGGGCGGAATCCGCCCCCTGCTGGTTAATAATTTAGTTTAGCATCTTTTTGCAAAGTTTCAGATCAAATGGACCCCCCCCTAAGGGAAGTTATAGGAATTTTCTTAGGGGTAGGTATAAATATTCCTATATTTTCAAGCCAATTCTGTCCAAAACAAAACGTCAAAATCTTTTGTTTGGAGAAAAATATAGATTTGAAACTTTCAGGATAGTTTGTTATCGTTGTAAGTAACATCTCCACAAATTTCTATCTATATTGAATTCCAGGAAGCCATTTTTTCGTCACGTGACAGATTTTCTATACATATTTCCTATTTATGACGTCATCAGAAAAAGTGCTGACATCAGCGAAATGGAGGTCCAGTGCCAATAGTTTTAGTTTTTCCTGATAGATCTTATGAAGTTCTATAGTTCCACCAAGTTTCATCTCATTTGTATCATTTTTGTAGATTTTAGAGAGGGAGCGGAATCCCCCCCAGTATTACAGCTGTCAAAAAAGCCCAGTAGAAATAGGGTTAATCCCCTAAAGACTTCAATTTTACAGCTATTGAAGATTTTAGTAAGGAAAAAATGTATGTTATATGTCTTAACAGAGTATAAGTCAAAATTGGTTCTCAGAGTGATCGAAAAGCTATATCAACACATGAAAAATGCGAATAAAAAGAATTGAATATCCAAATCAGTAGAGAAGAAATCTAAGTAAGACTGTGAGAATTCTAGTTTAAGGATGTCCAACATCTCCAATATTTTGCCATTATTTTTTCTTATTTTTGGATATGTTTTTAATCTATAATATCTAAGGACATTTACCGTCTAGTTAAGGGAGTTTACCGTCTAGTTTAGCGGGAATTGAGGGTCAAAACGTGCTATTTTGCAATATTTTAGATGAGTCAGCACAATTTATTACATCAATTCTTAGATTGATCATACATTTGTAAATACAGATAAAAAAGTAAAAATCATATATCTTCAAATACAAAGGAGATAATTGTATATAATTTGTAGATATGAATAGAAAACGTGTAATATTGAATAACGTATTGTATTTTTGATATCGAAGGCTGTACTGGAGCTGTCTGACATCCTTAAGGTCATCAAAGTTGATTCATTATAATCCAAGCATATTCTTCTGCTAGCGAATAACCGGCATTTTATGTGGCAATATAAAAACAAATCAAAGAAAAGTGTTGATAAAAAAGTACTCCGAATAAAACTTACAGTGTTGTTAAGAAATTGACATTTTCATGCTTATTACGTCAAGTACAAAACATGATTACAAATTACTCATGTTTTTATATTAATATCTGTTTAGAATTGAGTAATAACACGCCTTGATCATGAAATAATTTGTATAAAATAATCAATCAAATGACAAAATATATATTATAACCCTCATTTCTTGCGTAATGTAACTAAACAGTGAATTTACTTTAAAATTCAAAATTTGTGGTTTATTTTCATACAAAATGCAATAAAAAGAAATATGAGATAACCCTGTTTGTTTTTGTTTAACGTAAACATAGCGGATTTGTTAATGCATGTTTAGCTCAGTTGGTAAGTGCACGTGTTTTGAATGTAAAGCAACAGAACTGGTGTGGGTTCGAAGCCCGTCAGAGGTGGCGAAAAATATAATTGATGTAGATAAAATAAAAAAAGTTTAGTACTAGTAGTTGGATGACCACAGTGATCTATGAGAAGTGTTTAAAATTTCATGGAGGTGGAGGATGAAAGACAACTTCGTGAAATTAAACCTATGAGAAAAAGGGGCGGGGCATCGGGTGCCAAAAAGTGCGGTAGGACCAGCAGTATCCCTCTACTACTGCTTCATCATGTAAAACACCATAACTATATATTATATAACGGTTTTGAGAAGTCCAAAAAGTCCAATAACTCTCAGAACCGTTCTATTAAATAATTCTTATACTAAAACGCCCCTGAGAATTCAAATAGATGCCAGGAAGTATTTCTTAAGGCTTTTTGTATCGTCTTATTTTAGAATTGCGTAATACATATTACGAAGCATATACTTCTTAATTGTCGACAAATCAATAAAAACATGATAATAATGTATTTGCGTTTCATAATTCTTTTTGTTTCGTTAGTTTAATAAATGAATAATAATGACCTTTATAAGAACAAACCTATTTCACAAAAAAAAATTTCTCTATACTAATTTACATAACTAGCTGAAAATCGTTACAATGATAAAATTTGAGTAGTCAAAGTAATATTGTAACTCTGTTACAGTAGAACTACAAAACAGTGATTCAGATATTACAGTTCTAAAGAAACTGTCATGCTATATTTAATCACGTCATGACCAAGGACATCAAATAGGGATCATTTTGATGACAGGACGAATATGTCTGCATCCTTTATCCACATAACGTTTCATATTAACGTTTGATATTAGAGACTAATTGCATCACATAAACTGATCTAAATTTCCAAATTTAAAATTTCGTCAACAATCTAAAACATGATAATAGCTTTTCAAGCTAAACCAATTAGAATAACTATATGATCTAATCATCTACCAATAAATTCAATTAATTAGCTTTATCTGATGACAACACTAATTTCGCTAATTAACAGCATGAGAGGAATAAATGGGAATTACACTTTGACAAGTACCCCCTACTATGCATCAATGTCATACTGAAAATACTGAAACAATAGATTGATGTCTATCATCGCCATCTCTATACATATAGATCTAAAAATATTAATTTGATTTTCTGTTTAGATTATACATTTTGGAGGAGCTTATCAGTTGTCAACAAATTAATTTGATTGATCGTAACACGAATATCGCTCTCTTGAAGCATTCGACATCAACGCCATATAATTGTTTGTATTAATCCACAACTAAGGCATCGATGCTTTGAATATTGATACAGTAAGTAATATATATTGAGTGAGTATTTATAGTAATATATAAACAAAAAAATATGGAAACAAATTGTCATTACGAGCATACAGACCATTTGTTTTTGTTTTGTGCCGACGATAGTGAGTATTCGATAAACGCCTTTCATTGGTATTACAAACACTTACATCGTCCGGAGCATGTAGTCGGTCTCGTACATATATACCATCTACCGGAACATGTCAAATTCTCGAAATCACACCATCACGGAGACGGGAATCCATTGGCCGATCTCCAGAACATGGAGCACCAGAAGGACGTCGAAGAGGCGCTCCAGAAGCGTGCCGGTGTCGTCCACAAATATCAAGAACTGTGCGAAGAACGGAATATAACGTCTCGTGTTTATTGTGTCGAGAAGAAGGATACGGTTGGTCATATGATATGTTGCATTGCACAGGAGCATAATGCTGCTTGTATCGTGATGGGACAAAGAGGTCTGGGCGCGATTAAACGCACCATATTTGGTAGTGTTAGTGAGCACGTGTTACATCATGCGAAAACATCAGTAATTATTGTACCCCCGGAAAAATGTCAGAAGTAAAATACGTGTGCTGGTATAGTATACGTAATGACGTTTATATTTATTGGATTTCGTACTAAAATGAAATGTGTTTTATGTTTTATGGTTTGTAATCTGTTCTAGCCAACAATGCAAAAGCAAACATATCCGAGGGATAAATCACTCTCTTGAAAGGCGTGCAATAGGATTTCTATAATATTTTCGAGAAACAAGTGGGAATTCGAGCAAGCGTGTACGAGATTTTTGTATAGAGATTCACCCTCGGATATTACTAATACGACAATGTAGAAGATTGTTTCTAGTTAGATTTATTTACCATACTTTGGAAACTGTTAAGAAATGTAGAAAATGTGGGATTATCTTAATTCGAACTGGTGTAATGTAGTCCGAATTATGGTTCTCCAATGTTATAGATCTTACAGAAGGATAATCAATTTGATTTTTCATCTTTCGTATTCTTTTTTCAGACTAAGGTATCTACTGTCCACAAGAAAAAATTCTAGAAGTCCGTGAAATGATGCAAAAGATATTTTTTTCTTTCTTCATCAAATGTGACAAAGATAATGCAAAAAATCCAAATTTCTGTTAAAGTTGTTTTAATAAGTACAAGTTAAATATGCGTGAATTGGTTTGTTCAATAGAGTATTGTTAGATATTCACTTTGTAGGATTTAATTACTTACAGCAATGTTTTCACCGTCTAGATAGATCA
>JAUKPT010003702.1:0-11783 GCA_032273505.1 Nanomia bijuga | reverse complement strand
ATGTATAATACTGATGACTTTGATTGCATTTTTTTTATCATAACTCACATTTTGTTTATAAAAGGTTAATTGTTTCTACCCTTGATTAACTTAAATTCGTCTACAAAAAATACGTTTCTCTTTATTTGACGAAGTATACTTTTTTATCCATAGTGATAACGACTCAGCAAAAATGCACTTAAAAAGGCCAGTGGGAAAACGCAAAAAATCTGAAAGTGATTGTGTTTACAAAATGAATGATGTAATAAATCTTATTTTTTTGAAATATAACATCTATTTAGATACATTTATGGTTAATGCAAACCCCCTGACTTTATGATACAACTATTCAGTAGTAATGGCACGATAATATTCTAATGAGAGTTTAAAATCATATAAAAAGGCATATAGAGGAAAGTCACGGGGTAAGATGGCTCGTTAGTTACAGCGTACGCATAAAAACACACCAAGAAAATTGCAACAAAAAAGCACGGAAACAAAAATAGATGCACTGAAAAAAACATCATAAAAAAGATACCTCGAAAAATGTACATCAAAATAAAGCACAACAAAAATAGGTACGGCTAAAAAAATAAGCCAATACAAAATTGCAAGCATATAAAAGCACAGCAATAAAAATAGATGCACTTAAAAACATGTCATGAAAAAACACAGCAAAAATGGTACGGCTAAAAAACTAACCTAAGAAAAATGCATGTCAAAAGTTTCACGGCAATTAAAAAGGCACCTCCTTAAAAATAGCCAAGAAAATGGCACGGATAAAAAAGTAAAATATATAACAATAAGCCTAAAATAGGAGAAAAACACGGCGATAAAAAAGGTACGCATAAAAATAAGCCAAGAAAAAGATATGGCGAAGTAAAAAGGCACTTCTAAAAATGCACGCCAGAAAAAAAAATGGTGTAAAAAACACAATGATAAGAATTTACGCAGTGAAGAAAAGTTACCACCAAAAAAACACATCAGAAAGGGTACGCCCGAAGAAGTACGCCAAGTAAAAGGCACGGCAAAAATAGGGGCGGAAATAAACGAGGGGAAATTTAAATTTAAATTTCCGATGAGGTGCATTCAGAGCTTTGTGGTCGAGCTTTGTGGTCGCTTCTTTATCGCGATTGACTCGACACACTTAAAAAGGGGAGAAACTTTCGCGGCCAGAAGCTTTCTCGCTTTTACGGTTTTTGGGCTTTACCGCGAAATTTAATTCTGTGAAACTTTTCATTACTCGTCATCCGCGAAAGTTTATTCCTGCGAAATTTTTAAAATCATCGTTGGCGAAAGTTTAATCCAGTGAAATTTTTATTTAATTTTTTGGTTTGAAGATATATGTAGCTATGGGATATATGTAGTTTAAGATTGATTGAAGTTTAATCCCGCTATTTTTTATATATCCTTTATCCGCAAAAGTTTATTCTCGCGAAATATCTCAAATTTTCTCAACTGCGAAAGTTATATCCAGCGAAATACATTAATTTCACGGATGAGCCAAACCGCAAAAGTTTCTGGCCGAGAAAAATTCTTACTTTAATGTATTATTGGGGTTCATTCATGTAAAACCTTATCCAAGCAAAGATTAAGAACAAGGCTGACTGGCGAAAATAAATGCTCATAAGTATTATTCTCCGATTAAATCCACTTTTTGCGTTACATATACGATCTTTTTAGGCACAAATATCATCTTTGGTGCAAAAAGTGCTCATTTTTAAGTGTCCATCATAAGTGTACGTCATTACTGTCCGCTTTATAGCGATTGTTTTGCATGAGTTGTTTAATCTAATTCAAACCATGTATGTTTTTTAAGCAATCTCGAATGTAACGTTCTACCTCGTCATCAAAAGGATAAATGTCCTTCCGTCCTGATAAGATCTGGAACAACTCTTTCCTGCGCCTTGTGGGCGTATAGTCTAGTGGTTAACACGCTACGTTATAACCGCTATGACCGCGGTTCGAGTCCTCGTCGATGCATATGATTTATAAATGATTAAAATTTAGTAGGATTAGCCACTAGACTATGTAGCTGGAGCTTGTCCCGGCTTCGTTAGCTTGAAAATCCCACGTAGGGTTCTGTTCAGTGATAAATGTTGTGTGTGTCGTTCTCTGATCCCAGCCCAAGTAGAAGTGCTTAGTAAATTGCCTCAACTTGGGATGTGCGCTTGGTATATAAGCATAAAAAAAAAAGAAAAAAAAAGTTTTTTACATAAATATCTAACAGATATTTTTATGGAAGCTTTGAAAAATGTGTTTATTTCGTCGTATCTTCATATTCAACCTGGTTTAAGTGATTTGAACGCGTCACAATGCTATATTTCGGCTGATGATACAACACCCATTGATACTCAATACTGTCAAAACTTTGGTACACAAACCATTTTAGTGTTTTACATGGATATTAAACAGATAGAATATATTTTTCTATCGAAGCTTATATATTTTCAAAATTTCTTTCAATGCTCAGCAAGCTATACCTTTTTTTTACTGGTGAGATTAAATCGCCCATTTTCATGTCAGGAGCATTAAAGTGGCAATCTGCATGCAGTGAATGAATAAATAACTTTTAAAGATTTCAATGAAAACGGGCAAGAGCTTGGAATACTTGGTTAAAATTATAAAATCATAGATAGGATGTCAGTTAATGCAAACTTTGCAATCGTGAAATTTGAGGACTGGAACCTACAAGCATCATAATCTTTATCTCTCATAAATACTATGTCAAAATTAGTATTTATGGTGCACAAAGCCATCAATATCAAGGCTAGGTTCTCTTAACAAAAACATGAATGTAAGAGCATTAAGGCGGTGATATACATACTGCGAACAACTTTAAGCCACAGCGGCGGAACAATTTATCTAACCATTTATTCCTTATTACCAGGTCAAAAAACCATTCCAAAACAACAATCCAGAATAGAATCAATATGTAAATCAATATGTAGATTCAAACTTGGCATTTTCCATTATCAATCCAGGTGATTTGCCGAGAGGAAATAAGCCTATGCTGAGATTAAGTACACAAAAGTAGTAGACAATAGATTCGCTTAGGGTGCTCATAATCATATTTGTGAGGTAATGAAAATGCAAAGAAACTGGGATAGTCCCCAAATTATGGCTAGTTCAATCTTTTGATAAGTTGGATTCTTCAGAATCATGAGGCTGAACTTAAATAGCTGGCTTATAAAAGAACGTGAATCCATCCTTGTCGAATACCCTGATAGCAATACAGTAATAGCACACCCATCTTTTCGACATAGCTGAATATTGATTAGACCCATGTGAAAGTATGCATATTATTTGCATGTATTGCAATGTTATGACGTCATTCCTACTTGGTGTCTATTCAATCCATTTCAATCAATATATTTGCTTATTTAATTCATCAATAAATAACATGGAAAGTTCATTTATATCGATTTAATTGAAATTGTAAATGACCTTATATTCAATTTTTATATCACCCAATTTATTTTTGTTCCCAGATATTTTGATAAATATAAAAGAAAGCATATTTGGCAAACGTTTCCTGTTTTTTTTTTGTACTGCAGTTTATAGTTTAATGTATTTTTAATTAGTATTGCATTAATAGGGTGTCCAGATTTGAGATTACATAAAGATTCCTTTTCAACGATGATTCGACAGAATTAAAATGGGTTACTTGGTTATTTGATTATCACATTTGACTATAAGATTTATTTATAGCATTTAGTTATAACATTTAGCTATGACGCAATATGATAGAACAGCCATGGTTAAGCTCTTGTCCGAACTGGTGAACTAATTTCTCTCCCATGGAATGCAGTAATATATTCAACTATAAATTTTCTGGATCGGGGAATCAAATTTACAGCCTAGGAATAATGCAGAAAATACGATAAATGTATGGTTATTAACTTTCTTATTATATAAGAAATTTAGGTGAATTTAGATCAAGTCTAAAATTTTAGATGCGGAAATTCACGGATCTTATTTCAACTCCTGGGTAAATTATAGACTTTCTGGGTAGGGGAAAATGCAGAAAATACTAAGTACAACATAAAAATACGTACTTATTTTATATTCATCTGGGGAATTTAAAATCTAAAATTTGAGATGTGGAAATTTCTTATTTGAACTCCTGGGAATTTCTTAGCTGCTAAAATTGATGTATTTAATCTTTCATAACAAACTTATGAATAGATTGGGTATATATGTTTGAGAGTCAGGGGCATAAAAAATCAAATCACTCTGCAAAGATCCATATTATCTCATATCTCTATTTTTTGTAAACAAAAATGATAGAATCTCAAAATGTAATAAATTTGGTAAACGTTTGCAATCTTAAACTAGAAAGATATACAAAAATCATTGAAAAGAGATCAAATATAAAGGAAATCATTGCTAAAAAAACTGCGAGGTGACAGAAATGTTGTAGCTGACTTTAGTAAAAAAAGCTAATCTAAATTGGTTTCCCTTCCTCAATTATTCATAAGATCTAATTTTTTACTTGCAAATTCTGATAAACCGCGCTCATCAAGTCTTAAAAACTTGCATCCGATGTTAATTCAACTCCTATGTCGACCAAAGAGTTTTGCTACAAAATAGAAGAAAGTGGGTAATACTTTTTAACACCTCCTCGTGAATATCATATACTTCTTAGGAATATTACTATGAATGAATAGCATATCATCTGGAATTACATTTTTTCTACATAAATCATGCGAGTCTTGTGATTAGAAAAAGATTTTGCCAAAAAGCTTAGCATGATGAACATAATTCTTGACAAAAACTCTTTTGTATTTTTGGACATTAATCAATGTCCTGCTTACTTTACTGAAACCCTTCAATCAAAATGTATGCAGCACCCATTCATTCTACCCATTATAAAAGTTGTTCAGCCCCCATCTCTTACATATGATCGAAATAAATTGGTTGTTTTTATGAAGTAGAACCCACCTTCAAAAATGTTTACTCAAATATCTGTGAGAAGTATTTTTCTTAAGAATTTCAAAGGGTTGTAACAAAGTAAAAATATGGGTGTAATAGGTTGTAAATGTGTGAGAATATATGATAAGGCAATGACGTGTTCAGACGTATTTTGTCGCCTTGATGTCGAATAGCGTCAGACAAAAAATATTTATTCTTGCATAGCCTACTTTATACACGGCCCCACATCTTGCCGACATAATATCGAGTTGGGCGTTTTGGGACCATTATTGGGGGAAATATGGACCTTTCGTACTTTTTTATATTAGAGTTTATAAGCCAGTCGCTTTTATATTTTTGATCACGTGCTTTTTACAGCATGCGCGTATAATGGAGGACAATGCGTGCGCTGTTACGCTGCCAGAAGTTGCCTAGCCTTTATGCCGAATAATAAACAGCTTGTTTCTCAATTTAGAAGTAATTCAAACACCCTGAGTTAATGATCCGGTCATACCCAACCCAGTTAAATCACCGGTGAAAAAAACCCAAATCTTTCATGATCCAGTGATAAAAAATTCAACTCAAAAAGTTGAATCATAAACATGACCCAGTGAGCAATTTTAAGGGAAAATAGCACAAAATAGGCAAACTCGTTCCTGAAAACATTCGAACATAAATAGAGGTATGCTAGAATTGATATTATCTCATTTGGCAACCACTATGTTGATCATTTTCTTGATCTAATTTAAAGATATAGGTATCTACTTAACGAAATAGGACCATTGGTTAGAAAAAACTGTTGGGTTGGTACTTAAGGGTAGAATTTCGTTGGGTCGTTTGGGTTACAGAAACCAAAGCATTTTTTTCTTTTGACCATTTTTTGATTTTGATAAATAAGACTTTATATTCGCCATATGGTTTATGCTTCTAGTTTACAACAGGGTGCGCAAATGTGCAATTGTGCGCATCTGTGCACAGGAAGCAAAGCAATCTAGCAGGAAGAAAAACAAGCTTTTATTAAAATATAAATTAATGTTATTCCGATTCTAAAGAATTCAATAGTCTATTATATTTCTACATTTCAGCAAAAATACTGCCAATACTTTTGAAATTTGAAATTTTGAAATTTAAAACTTTGAAATTATAACCATCTAACTAAACATAATCAAAACTGATAATATGATACCCTACATCGAGATTCGATGTATTCAATGCGTAACAGATGCCTGCCAAGGTCAACAACCACAAAATCATCTCAGTGGGAAACAATCAATTGAATGTTCAAAAGTGCACGAGGAAAATCTTGTAAGATACCCTAGTTTAAAGGAACCAGGAGGCGTCCGTTTGAGCCAATTAATCCCAGCCTTTCAGACTAAACAAGATGATCAAGATGTCAAGATGTCATTTTTCTTACAGAAATGATTCATACTCGCTGTTTGTCCGAAAGAAATTCTTGCCGTAGAAGACCAGGGTGCACAAATTAGTTAGTTAGCGGACGTCCCTTGCGAGCTTACCATACCTTATCCTCCCTTCTGAAAAGCCGACGGGAAAATGATTAAGATTCTTTTAACGTAATGCCCGGAAGGGTTCTCAAAAAAATATTTGAAATCTTTAATATTTGTCAGTCAGTGAAAACACAGGGTAGGTCTCAGGCAAATAGGACAACCAGAGGTAGAAGGTTCATAACTTTTTCTTTTCTTTTTTATCGAAGCATTAAGTTTTACAAATGTAAACACATTCAAGTAAAAGAACAATTACAATTATAAAACAATACCCTAATCAGCAGGACAATACAACTCAACAACTCAAATCCCCTAACTGACACACACTAAAAAAATATGATGCAACTAAGCTTAAAAACGGTCTGAAGATTTATAATTGTTGCATTGAGAATTATTTGATTTTCGTAAAAAATTAAAGGAATCGTGATCATATAAAAGAAGACGTACCATTTTTTCATACCTTAAGGGAAAAGATTTTCAGGAAAAGGTCCAGCTATCGAAAAGGATTTAATTCAAAAGAATTATCGTAAATAAAGAATCTTGAAATAAATAAATTGTGAAATTGTGTGTTTACCATTGCACACCACCCTTAGAGAAAGACTAAAGACGTATGAATATCCGTTAAAACCTCCTTTTAAATCATTATTTTGAAAACATTGAACTTCGACTGGATAAGATTAAACCGTTAAATCGCGATTATCAGTATTAGACGATTAATAAAGTTCAGAAAGGAAAATAAGCAAGGTGATATAATACTCCTCATCCGTATATAGTCATAGCAAGATTATTGGTAATCTTCGTAATCTTGTTAATCACAAGAAGTTCATTTATAACATTTTGACCCGTAATAATAGTATTGTTTTTCTACCTAATCGACCATTGCAAAAATATCCGGTTAATGGTAACATCTGCACTGGATTATTGGTATGACACCAAAGAATTATTAAAGAAAACGTTTTTTAACCATCCGTTTTCCTCAAGATTAGTTACGGCAAACAGAATTAAACATAACATATCCCCACAAAATTGTCTTGTTGAGATTATGAATAACGACGCATGCTCGATTAAGGGGGGATACATTGCATATGAGCTGACAGGTTGTACCGCGGAAAAGGGTCGTTTCTGACTCTCAATTTACGTTGAAATGGGTCTAAAATACTATTAGAAAATTACATACGTTTATTGCACGCCGATCAGGGGTTCGTTTCTTAACCAGCGAACGGTCAATTTCACTGGTTGACAGCATGAATTGACATCAAAATTTGCCAGAGTCTATTAGACGTATATTTCTAATAAAAGCTTGCATTATATAATCGCCGTTTGTCTTGTTACAGATATATCAGACAGTGACGGATCTGGAACAATTCCTCAAAATTAATATTTTCCCCAAGCTGTTGGAAATTTTGAAAATTAAAACACTGAAAGCGTATGGAAACCCACACTTCAGGACCTATTTTTCAAAGTGTTTGCCCTCTTCTTGAACCCAGTTTAACAATTTATAGGGCAAACTTAGTCTTAAATAAAAAAACAATTACCTAGGTATATTTTCGTTATACTTGTCAACCATATACACCATGATAACAGCTAACTGTTGCTAAAACAAGAAGTCATAATCTTCATTACTTCGCGAGTTTTTGTTTGCTTTAGTAAATTAATTCTTAAGACATTATTTGATAATATAAACTTGCTCTGGAAAGATCAGGTCAAAATAATTACCGTAAAGCACTGAACTAGGTTTTTACACATAGTGACGAGGCCTGTTATCATAGTTCGCCATGTTGCAAACAGAAGGCAGACACTCCAACATGGTGCCACTGTTGCTTGTCCTATGTTGAAATATATTAAATATATCAAAACAGTCAAAGTAAACGCAGACATACGGCTAGAATGAGGAGAGAAAACTTGTTCAAAAACTGTGCCTATTTGGTTAATTATCAAATTTAATCGTAAAGATTATCACAATGACTCTTTACCTAAAAACCTCTTGTAGCTAAAATAGCTCCAAATAATTTAAGTTTTATCATTATTGTAAACGGAAGTGAAACTAGTGAAGGTTCATTAGAACTGTCAAAACAAACGCATAACCGGAAGCAGATAGTGGAGACACATGACTCCAGAGAGAGAGAGACGTCCATCGCAGCTCCGAGCACACGGTGAATGGGTTCTGTTGATCTTATGAGATCAAGATGGCCGACTTTATGGGGAGTTCTCTCACAACCACAATCGACTTCCGGTGCCTTTAATTGCATCTCATTCTGATGACTCATTGTATTTAACCAGATAATTAGTACAGATAAGAAATGATATTTAGAAATGAGGTGACGTCCTATAAATGTTAATTTTCGCCTCCCTTCCCCCTCCTCCTTTGTAAAAAATCGAGCAAGATAAGGTCCAAGGTTTGTTTGACGTCCGCACCCAAAAACGTCCATTGGACGTTATCGGTACCGTGGATAATAGATCTTCAAAATATGCTTGAGTTAAAAAAAAAATTGGGTTTATTCCTGTTTCGAAAATTATGGTTATCACACTGTGAGAAGGTCTTTTGGTCAGGCCTTCAGTCGGATCTTATCATTGAACAATGTTTGATGTGTTTCTGATTCTGCTCGTCAGATTTGGGTAAGCAGATGTGCAGCTATTCACGAAGCTATGGATCAGTTGACTGGACTTATTCAACACATCGAATTAGGTAAAACGAGAATGAAACGAGATACTCATGACTTATAAAAACTTATTGAATGGTTTGACAAACACGAACCCTTTGACTCGATGGGGAACAAAACTTGTAAAGTTTATCAACTGGTTTAACTGCATTGGAGAAAGATAACATTAATTGTGACCAGACAGAAGACATTGGTCGTTCAATCCAAGATGGTTTGAATAGAATTTGTTTTGAAGATGCAACAATTAAGCGTAAAATTCTTTCTTTAGCAAAATTGACTCCAGGTACGAAGATAGGTACGAAGACAGTTCAAATTGATCCAAAACTATTATTCACTCGCTTATTAGCCCTATTACAACGTGAAGAAAGCATTCCTGACCAGTTTCAATACGAATTGACTCTTGAGCGAACTGCGCTATATAACCAAGGTTGACGCGAAAATCTACAAAATCTGTTTTAAGATCGTGGCTACTTCAAACGTCTTCTCAATTACACGAGGATGTGACTAATTGTTGTGTTGTAGATGGTGTAGCTTTGTAACACCGTGCCGTATGATCTGCATCAACTGGAACCTTATAACAATATACTCCAGCTATTTCATTAAATGAGGACACACGAGTCACATGCTAATCGAGAATATTTTTTAAAAAACAGATAAATAAGGAAGGTCTTATCAGAATGTTGAGTTTGTAATTACGCAAATGTGGTTTTAGGTGCATTAAGTTTACTGGACGAGAAAGCATCGAGTGTTAAAACATTAAAGAAATTTAGCATTAGCAGGATTTCAATCGAATCGACCATGCTGCACAGGTAGAAAAGTAAGCTTGTTTTTTTTTATTAGATTGTTTCAATGGAAGATTACTGAATCATTTACCGAACTAAGGTATCTAAAGTTCATGGAAAACATCGCAACACCGTTCAAATTCAATCCTGCTACTCTACCACCATCTGAAAGAGCTGCTTATCATCACGGTTGGTTCATATTTAAGTTGTAAAAATGGAAGCAGATAGATTTATCCTGTCTTAATCCACGCGATTGGTGATTGAAGCTTGATAATGACTCACCGACTCCAATAAAAACTGATCTTCCACCCCCATATGATCACCTTCTTCAATATGTCTGCTGAAGATCAAAAATCCACGCACTACACTAGCTTGCTCGTGTAAGAAGCTTGGTCTGAAATGTGTTCTTGCTTTGTGGCAATTTTAGAGGCGAAGACTGCCAAAATAAATCAATTGACATTATTTTAAGTGACGATGGTGATAATGATGATAATAGTACCATAGAGGAGTAAATACCTTATTTATGTTTATATTTATCAACGATGTTTATAAAATTATTTTTTGCTTCGAGAATTTTACTGCAGTCTTATCTTATTTTATTCTTTTTTCATACACTATAAAGAAAAATTAGTTAGTAATTTTAAATAATTAAATATCTTTTAACAAGATAGCTGATATTTAGTACTTCACTTATTATACTCTTGTTCAATGAACATTGTCGATAATTTGTAATTTCATGAAATTTTAATGAGTTAATTAGGAAATGGCTTCAAAACTGTATTTTCCCCAACGAGAGGCGTATGAGAATTTTTCCTAGGTTCTAAACCAGGTCGACAATACTAATAGAAGGTCGACATAAATATTTTTCAATTGCCGAAAAAGAAATTAAAAGACATGTTAGATGAATACGCCTTCAAAGAATGATTTATCATCAAGATCTGACACTTAAAGAGAGTTCAAAAATAAACCAAGATTTGAAAAATACTTGGAAAGTGTAACTCATTTTAGGTATAATAAAAACAAAGTTCAGACTATCCGATCATAATTGAAGAAGGAAGAAGAATTCGTCCTAACGTATAGAAAGGGTCGACAGGTTATGCAAATTTTGCAGTATAAACGCAATCGAGGGAGAAATATATTTTTTGATAAACTGCAGTAAGTATAAGGTAGAACGAAGTAAATTATTCGAGAAAATAGCTCGTATCTATCCCAGATTTAATGCAATTTCTGATGATAAATCGAAGTTCATCTTCTTAATGACACAAGAAACCATTGATGTCACAAAAATGATGGAACTTTTTTTTAAAAAATCTTTTGAAAGTAGGTGCTCTATCTAAGACCAAATTTTACTGCCGATTTATATTTTTTCTGCATTCTCTTAATTTCTCTAAAATTAAGTTTACATCTACTATAGTACAGTCGTATATGCCAAAAGAAAAGGCTCCGTGCGATTTTTTTGTTGAAAGCAATACATCGTTGGAAAGCTTATTGTGTCAGGATTCCAAAAAAATATGGTTACAATATTTTACCTGGCTTTTTTGCCGTGGAAATGGTTGTTTTTGGAAAATGTTTTTTCTTTACGAAAATTGAGTAATATTATCTATAAATCGAAGCAAAATTTTATGCTGAGCATGAATCACAATAGAACATATACCTTAGAATCTACTCGTTACGAGTTTTTTCATAATTCATAAGATACATAGTATGAAAGTTGATGGCTTAAACTTCATTAGGAAATTTCTTTTGTCGCAGATAATTGTGAGGCATTTTAATACACCATGCAACCGAATCAAGTTGCAACCATTTTTTGGTAGATTTCTCATCGACATCTTATAATACACTTCCCAGGGGGTTGCAGGTCAGAAAATGTTAGACATCATGACCTTTTTCAATTTTCTGACACAACTAGGTCACCCACCCACCCCTTACATAACTTTCCACCTCTC
>JAUKPT010003701.1:0-11784 GCA_032273505.1 Nanomia bijuga | reverse complement strand
GGGTACTGCATGAAATCTTTTCCTCTAACGCCGGGATTATCAAGTCTGTGGGGGAACCTCAATTTGAATTTGTATCAAGATTACATACCCATCGCTACACCCTATTTAATTACCATTTTGGTAGTCTTAATGGATTTGTGACAACTTACAAGCAATTTATTGACAAATTTCAAAAAATTAAGGAAAGGATCAATTCATAGGGAAAACAATTCTCAAAAGAAAAAAAAGCTTTCTTCTCGAGTATAATTTAACGGCTTGGAAAAACATGAGTACTACTGATAAAGCAAACCACAGTTTGTTTGATTGCTCCGAATGTGCAAGTAGTCAAAATAATGTCACTTTGCTGGGAACATTTCCAATTAAAACTAATATGAGAAGGGGTTGAGAAGGGTTTGCATGAATCAAAAAAACGTACGTTTACGGAAGCTATAAATACTAATGCTTGTGTTTGACAGAAATGGTTAACGAGAGTAGCCATATTCCACTTCAGAATGAAAAAACGGCGAATGAATTAAGAAACGAAAGACGTTCAATAAAACGAAGTTTCAAACAGGAAATCGAAAAGAGCAAAGAAACTGAAGCAGTTGAAAGATCGTTAGGTAATATTGGATTGTTACTGTCACTACGAAAAAAACTAAGGTTGCAAGAAATTTGCGAGATTAACACTGAATGCAAGAAGCGTACAGAAAAGAAGAGGAAGAACGCCAGCAAAATAAAAGGGCCCAACTCAACCATGGAAGTACAGATATATGGGACTTGTGTTGAATCTGTATCCACTCTGTACCCTTAGGATCCTATATTAATTTCAATGCACTTGCAAGATTATATAAAGTAGAAGATAACAATGGAATTACTTTAAAGAATGGCGGACAAATAATAAAAAGGCACTAATTGAAGGGGGGATAAACCTAAACAACTACGTACATGGGAAAAGATAATAACTTAAGAGAACAGAGTAAGAAATTAAGATTAAGTGATGATGTTCCAATGCCAGGTGAAATAACTGAAGAAGCAGTTACCATCAAACTTAAAGGAAAAATCGGATCTGGAATTTATTCGATGGGCAAAGAGATAGTACCCCAAACTTAAAAACGAGTCGAGATTGTCAATAAGATGCCACATATTTCTGAAATTCAGTTAACTGGTAGAAAAGAAAGTCTGCTCAATATTAGAAAAAAAAATGACTGAAGAGCATTGTGCTTATCTGAAGATTTTTTCTTTTTAAGAGTATGCTTAAATGAATAGGGAACACAACTAAAGTAGAATATTTATCTACTTTACCTTTTTTCAATTATTTTTCAAATAGTTATAATGATGATGAAATGAATTATGCGCCAAATGTTGACGACTATGATGAAAGTTTTTCCCAAGTTGCAGCTGATTGTAATGATGCCAATTACACGTATTGAAAATGTTGATGATATCGACAAATTTGTAATCGACTCTAATAGAGAAAGAGAGCCAATTGACTAAAGAGACAGAATTTTCCGAAATAGTTGATGTATGTGAAGATAATATTCAAACAATAATTCAGAAGAAAATTCATTGAAAATATTGTTCGAAAAAAGTAACGCTAAATTAATTTACGATACAATAGGACATAATGACCTGAATTTGACTTATTGAGGTATATAACTTCTCTATAATGCTTCACTATCCTCATGGATGTTTTATCTTAGGTACCGTCCTATTTCCTTCCACTGGAGGTTTTCAAATATCATCTCAGAATTATGTAGCCTCTTCTTGATCACTTCAACACATCTTTGTATGTCAAGTGAAGGATGCAAAGATTAGTACATTCAGACTTCCAACCATATACTTGAAAAATATGTCCATTACTTTTGCATCTCTTTCCATCAAGTTGGTTGAATGGTTATTAGCTTAATCAAAGGATATCGTTAATCATCATTAAGTATCATGTCAAATGTAAATCGGCAGAATGGGTATTTATCCTCTCAAATCACCAATAGAATATTCAATTTCTTTACTAATATTGATTGGTCAGCAATTTTTTTAATAGATTTTAAAAGAACATATGGATGGATGTTGTATGTGAATTTCATGTTTTTTAAAGTAGAACCTGGATATTAATGCTTTTTCTTTGCAGTTTTTTGGGTAATACTATTTGGTTTGGTATGTTTCATTTTAGATTTAAATGTCTCTATTGGATCATTTGTTTGATGCAGGGGGTGTTTAACTAACAGTGACAACCTTGGAACAGATATGCTAGCTTAACTTAAAAAAATCTTATTGTTCTTGGTTTGACCTTAAAAACCTTATTATTTGCTTTATGTTTTGTGTTGAATGTAAAGTTTGTTATCTTTAACCTTTATAATGCTTTTTATAATGGTTGCTGATTTGCCTATTTCAAAAATCAAATTGGTAGCAACCTAGTTATAGGATAGATTTTAATGGCAAAATTACAAAATGTTTTAACTTAGTCTTCAATGAAATAGCTGTCTGAGTCACGTATAACCCATTTATTATAAACTAATTTACTTTTATAAACCAAAAGCGTTTCTCGCAAATTCTGTTATATTTAAACGCAGACATGAATGCTCTCGACATTAAATAATCATTCGCAAGAGCAGTTGTATTGTCTGGAAGAACAAATTGCTAATTAATCCCTTCATATCTCTTTTATTATGTCATCTAATTACCTGATAACACTTAAAATGCTTCATCAGCACATATTGCACCTTGACTCATCATCTGTTCCGGTCATCGTTCATAGGAGAGGAAGTCTACTTGTTTTTTTTCCATTATCTCTTACTCATCTCTTTGTTTTATTGGTTGTGGGATTATGGAATATTTATTGTTTCTATAATGCATTTTTGTTTTTTTTGGAATTCCTTAAATATTTTTTTATTTATATGCACTATTATATTAGCTATTAAATAAACAACTCATCAATCTTTTGGCAATGTCTGTTTAGTATATCGAATGATAGAAAAGGAATAGTCGAATTTCTAATTTCAATACTGATTTAGAAATTGTCAAAGTAGGTAGAATTATTCTGAAGAACAAACAGTTATGTTACATAGCTCTTGTGCATTCAGTTCAGAGTGAAATGGGAATCTTGGAATCTTGTGATGTTGTGGAAATACTGTTTTATGATTTTTATGATGGTAAATACTTTTTATTCTTAAGAAATTACAGAGTTCTATCAGAAACAAAGATATCTTTTGTCATAAAATAGGTTCAAACTTGTTTTAACACTGCTTAGTTTTTACAAGGATATCTTCTTAATTTTTATATCCCACCTAGATCACTTGATGAAGTTAATGAATTGATCCTTGTGGTATGACCAAAACCCTTATCTTAAACAAAGTTGATTTCCCTGTAGATTCTTTTAAGACTTTTAGATATTGGTTAATTTTTCAAATAAGTTTCGTACTTGAAACCGGAGGCTGAATTCATTACTTAATCAGGTCAGATCTGATTAACTAATAAACTAAGAATTTTTTCTATTTAGATACTGCATCTTAATCGTAAAGATTAAAACCTAGTCAATAAAGAATTCACGCTTAATCCAGGGTTTAAGCTTTGCTCTTGAAAACTCTTTTTTCAAACATTTAGTCTGGCTTCATATTTTAATTATCTATTCTTATTTTTATCTAAACTAAAAAAAGGTTTGATATATGTTTTAGGGTAAATGTTCATCTGTTACATACGGTCTTAGAGCTGTTTTCATCTCTTATATAATTCTATGCGAAAAGCATGATTCGTTTTTATTCTGAAAATTAAATTGCTCAAGGTTTTACATAATGCCATTAACATCTCCTTATTACGAGAGTATATGTACGACATCAGCTAATAAGATCTACTTTGATAGTATTTTTGAAATGTCTTTGGACCTACTGTGGAGGATTATGTTATTTCAAAGCAGCCATGAGATTCATGACAAATATGTTTTTCTTTTTATTTCTTACTTACTGTGTTTTGTAAAAAGACCTCTCCACTAGTGTACATAGTTCTTGTATCACTGTATACTTATTTACTTTACTTTTCGTATTTTTTTATTGTACAGTATGGTACATAAGAAAACATGATACCTACTTGCAAATTAAAACATCGAATATTACTTTTAGCTGGGACTTGTCGTTTGAAGATGACTTAACCTTCTGTAAGATCTCGTTATTTACTGTGAAAGTGTGTTTTGATTATACTGAAAAGGGATATAAAAGAAATACCGTTAGCATGAATATTCATCATTCATGAAAAAATTGTTAATTTTAGTTTTTTGTTTGAATAATTGTGTACACAGATTGAATGCTGATTCTCGATTTTTTTTGTTTACATCTGGTTTTACTGTGAACAGGATCTTTTATTGCTTGATGTTTTTTTTATGTATATATTAATTTTCTCTTTTAGACAAAGGTTTAGTATATCAGGTCTATTTTACAAAGCAAGTCGCGACAGAAAACGAAGTAGTGCCATTTATCAAGAGAGTATTGACGAGACAGTTGTTCCAGACAGAAGGATGTTGTCTGCGTCAGCGGATTCGAATATAAGTTTCGACGAGGATGGGTTTGGTGGTGGCGATTCAACAATAACTTCAACAGGTAAATCTTTAAATTATATTCAAGTAGTTGTTCTTATAAGTTAAGTACACTTCATGGCAATTAAAGTAGTTAATGAACTATTGTGTTGTCAAGTGTTTATTTATAAAGCATTTATTTATTAGTATCGACATTACAGGGGCGGCGACAGGGTGTCTTAAGGGTGTCTTAAGGGTGGGGCTGAAATCAAAAAGGGCATTTTTTTGGAAAACTTAAAAAAGGACAATTAAAGGAAAACATCTCCAAAGGGCATATTTGAAAATAGGACAACTGAATGAATGCAATATCTAGGGGAGGGGATTAGAAAAAGGGTTATTAAAGAAGGGTATCGTACAAAATCAGTTAAATAGAGAGGCAAAAATTACAGAAAAAGATATTTTACAATATTAAAAAGGCACTTTCATTTTCACTGAAAATAGGCACATCCATATATGGCAAAATCCGGGTCGGCTTTAGCCCCCCTAGCCCCCCCTGCATTATGAAGATCTACTTCAAAAAAGCTTTTTTTCAGATCTTGATCTGTTTGAAAAACAAAGTAAAACATTCGAACTTAGTTCGTACAATAATTGAAAAGATCCTATAAAACATCTTTTTGAATATTATTTTTGACTTTCACTTTATAGTATCCTTTTTTTGTCAAGATTTTAGTCCTAATGATTAAAAAGGAGGTCTACATAATTATCGTAAGGAAATACAAAGAGATTGAAAAACAAAAATTGAACCTCTGTTCTATGTGAAGCTAATTTGTCATATGACATGAAAGTCAATTTTCTTAACTGTTGCTAATTTCATTAAAGCTTCATTATAAAAAGATTTATAAAAGAAAGGAAGTTGCTTTATCATATTCATTGGAGTCATACATCAAAGTTCAATGGTCGCCGTCAGTTTTTAGCCCTTTGAATATTTAAAAGGTCAAATAAATCAGCTCGATTTTAGTCATTATATGATAAACATAAGGAAGTTTTTCTCTATCTTGGTATGGTAAAATTTGATTTAACCCTATAGTTGTTTTTATGACTATTATTTTAAGTACTCTTGTGATTATCTATTTAATTCAAAGGTGATAGCTGAAAGACCAGTATCCTCACATAACTTTAATTATCCCCATGTTCCCTTCTTTGATATGTTTTGATGTCCTTGTACTTGTGAAATGTGATTATTATTAGTTTTAGATTCTTACTTATTGTTTAAGTTCAAAATGATTTTCATGAGTTTTTTACTAAATAGGTAGTGTAGAGACTCATTTCTAATCACTATTGATTTAAGTAACTAATCAATTCATGGAAAATATCTTTTCTGTAGCTTAGCATGTGTTCAAAAATGTTCAAAAACAATTATTACTATAGATGTTTCAAACCCAAATCTTCTAGAAGATTAAGCAACTATCATCACAGACATTTAAGACTCTTTCTAGTAAAAATGCAAGGTTGTTATGAGATAATCTCATCAGACTTTCCGTTCCATTATAGAGAATTTTCTTTAAAGTGGTGGTATGATATTATAACAACATAAGTCTCTATCATTAAATGTATGCCTCCAATATTAGAATATATTCTATTCCTTATATGGAATATCATCTCTTGTTCATCAAGTACTTAATGTTTTGTCCATCTTAGATCCTCCCAATTACATAATTGTATAATCAAACATCTAGACCAGCAATATAAAGTGCAATAACATACAATATATAGTTAATTTATAACTTAATTCATTTTTTGGAATCAAGGAACACCAAAATCATGTTTGAAATGGACTGATTATCTTGAAAAGAAAAGATTGAAGTGTCAAATACTTTCTCCATGGGGTATTCTTAAAAAAACAATACTTCACATGGAAAATATCATGCTTCAGTACAGAATGAAATGATTTTCTTGATTAGATTCTTTAAGCAAAATTGATGTGAGTCAACGTGGTACGATTTCAGATTCACATGTTGAATTTTGCACCAGCAGGTTAGGTTATGGAAATTGACTCATGAAAGAATTAAGGTAAACAAAATGTTGTTTTTTATTCGATACACTAACATTGCACACTGAGAGCTTGTTTAGTTGAAATGTGAATCATTGCTCTCATGATAAGTAGGAAGGAAGTTCCAAATGTGCACAAAAATGACCTGAACTTGATACTGCAAAAAACATATATTCTAATTAGTCCAAGAAATAACTCCTGAATAAAGTGTGAACTCATTTATTCTTACTGTAAAGGTAAAGAGTATAAACTCAATTAAATTCTTCAGTCACTCTTTAGATAATGTAATGTTATTTTGAAATATTCTTTGCAAATTCGAAGTTACATTAAAACATTTTCCTCTAACTACAATAAGTAAATTCATTAGACCTTTTTAAGTGCACTACCAAAATTTTAGTATTATGTATGGTAAACCCATTTGTTTACAGGAAGATTGGTGTTTTCACATTTCTTACTGTCTTCTCATGTCATGACGTTTTGGTACCAATTAGTGAACATAAACTGAGAAATTTCTATCATTTTCCTTCCATCAATGTTATAACTTTGTTAGGTTTTGACAGTCAGTTTATTAAAGACTGCCTACTGTTGTAATTCATACAGATCTTTTTGCCTGGTGATTTATTGTCACATGATATAGTTGACGCTACATAACTGAAATTTGTTTTCATGTGTAGGCATTTTATTAGTGGAGGATTGATTGATCAATTGATACATGATTCATTATGATTTCTTCTCTAACTTGCTACCCTCTTTGCTTTGATATTGGATTGGTTATTTCATTTATTGCATATAGGTCCCTATTTATATTCTTTTTTCATTTGAGCATTCTATTATCACATGATTTTAATTTAAATTGGTAATATTACAGATTAATAAAGTTGCAATGAAATTGGTAAATTGGTAAATTGGTTAATCTTATAATCATGATTATGTTACATGTAATACATGTACACATAAACGTTATGTGCGCTACCAAAGGTGGACTTGGTGAAGAATATTTTTTCTGATGAAATGCTGTAAAATTATCCTCAATGTTTTCATTTTGTATTAGTAAATAGATAGAATTTAGGTTATTTATGATTTCTTGCTAAATAGTTCCTGTCATGGATTATCAACCATATCAGGGTGTTTGATGTGCCACAGCTGTAGATGTGATATTCCCAATTCAATATTTAAAACTTTTCCCCATGTACCTGTGCTAAAGATTTTTTTCATGAACAGATTTCATTCGGAATTAATTGAACAATGCACATTGCCTAACAGATTTATTTTAAAATGGCTGAAATTTGTCATGGGTTGTTATGAAAGTAAAAGTTTTGTTTGTATTTCTTCTTTACAAATATAGTTGATTCAAAAGATGCCATTGATGAAATCATTCCTTATTTAATCATTGAGATACAATTGTTAGAGACTACGAATCTTATCTCAGAAGTATTTGAAGAATTTCCTCTATCCACATTTAACCAGAATATGTCTGACAATGTTTCGGGATGACTTGTGTGAAGTGACATGTCCATGAGATCTGTATCTACCCAAAACCACCTTCTTCTGTTGACTGGCAATTCGAACATTTCCTACATAGTTATGGAACATTTCTTTTGACACTATCCTGACCTTCATATCATTTGTGACATGTGTCACGAGAATTATGATACTTTGTTTTTTTGTAGTTATATCAAAATTTTTTATTGGTGTTCTTTTGAATTAATTCAAATGCAGCTACCTCAATAAAGTTGATAGTCATATCATTCTCCAGTTTTTTTGGTGCCTTTAATTTTATATGAATGATTTAAAGCTTGTGTTTATAAATTTATTTTTCTCTCCTCTTTTGTTCCTTTTTGTTGGTTACTTGCGTGTGCCAGAGAAAAATGGATTTAAAGCACATTTCAACTATGCTCAATATATGGAAGCTCTAATGCTATTAATCATTCAACACAAATGACCAAAAAATCTTAGACTTCTAGGTTTTTCCTCATACGCCTATAATATAATTTCTTATTTAACTACTTAACATGTTTCATTGTTTATTGAATGATATTTACATGATAATTTTGATGTCATTTGTCCTCTAAATTTGCTTTTAGAATGCTTTCATGTACAAATTTCTTGTATGCATGAGAATAACCTTGCCCAGCATTTAAAGGGATATATCAACTTTTGCATACTCATGGTTTGTGCTAACACTCATCTAAACTCCTTTGTACTGATTGAATCAAGATGAATATTAAAAGACATGTCACATGCGACGGTTTTTTCCTGAATTTACAGATTGAAGATGGGTTTTATTAGAGTAATTCAACAAAATTCTTCTGTGAAGTTTCTTGCCATAGGTCTTCAAACCTAAAAACTTAAAGTGGATTTTCACTTGGATTGAGGTCAGAAGGCTGGTATTTGATGTCTCTGTTATGATTTTTGTTGTTACATATGACTTATTTGTCACAAAAGGAAACTCTTCACACATCCACATTATTCATTTATTATTCATTATTTTTCACATTTTTCAATTTTTATGATGACATGTAAAACTGTTGTTTAAAGGTTTTAAATGTTTTATAGTTCTGTCCAGACAAAAAGAGAATTTTAAGAAGCCTTAATACTATTTGTTTTCATCTTCGTCCATGGGCTAAGCAATAGAAATGGACCAAAAATAAGATTCCGTTTGCAAGAGTTGGTTGAAGTTAATTGGACCAGCTTTTTTGCATGTATCGTTATTTTGATCAGGATAGATAGGGCAACCTGATGATAAAGTTCCATTTTTTCAAGACGTATATCAGTCAAATTCTTTTGTTCCACAAATTTTGCGTTGTGAGAACTTTTATCTAGATCTTCAATATAAATGTATACTGACATCAGTAACAAAATTCACTGAAAAATGCTCCTAAATACATAAACAACGCAAACAATCGCTCTTTGCATTCCATTCTATTATTATAGGAAAATATAACGGTGCTGCTAAATTCATATCTCACTTTATCTTGAAAGTATTGTTGGTTAGATCAACAGCACTTGATAAAAATTCTTCGATATTTCCGTTCAGTTTTTACACCATCATATACTAAATACACAGGACACATTAAGTAAAAAACATTCCTTTGTTCTATAGCATGAAATATTTATTTTGATGTTGAACACAAAATCGTTTTTTTTTTCAAAACTTCCTATCTGATTTTTTTATGTAATTTGCAGAACCTTAAGCTAATTTTCTATGCCATAATATTTCTTATTTTTATTTTCATATTATAAGATCACATATAGATTAACTATGTATTTTCTATTGATGTAAAAATAAGATAACTGGTGCATACCTTAGAGAATATTAGTAGTTAGAAAAAATGTTAAGTTAGCATATTATGAAATCGGTTTTGTGAATTTGTATTTTTTTCAAGTTGTTATATAAAATCTTAGTGTTTATTTTTTGTTGTTGAAATGTTCAAATACAATGAAGACGAGGATGAGGATGAAGTTAATACGAAATTACTCGCAAAGGAAGGTAGGCTGCTTTTAATTGAATACTTGATTTGAGATTTTTTGTTTACAAAACGATGAAAAGTTTGGTCTTAATTTTATCTTGTCTTTTACACTTCCAGAATTACTTGCTCATATATTTGTGATAAATGGTAGAATGTAGTTGTAATGTTTTAAACTTTTACTGTAGTCTATAATGATTTTACAACTTAAAATTTGTTTAGACTATTTGTTTTTTAGTCATGAATATGAATAGGAGAACTTCCTACTTTCTGTTTTGTTTTCTGTATCACGAGGAATTGTTATTTTACCTAATGTTTTTTGGTTTTAGTTGAAATTAGTCGTTATCTATTTTCTTATTTCATAACTTTTCAATCTTAAGCTTAAGTCTAAACTAGAATTATTTCTCATTCTTGCTCGGTATACTGGCAATAAGTTGGCCAATTTAGATCCAATGTTTTAATCTCATGAAATAAGACCATTTTGTTTCGTTTTGTACGCTTTTGCTTTGTGGTTTCAATACAAGAGTCAATATGGGGAAAAAAATAAAAAACGGGCTGATATTAACTATGTATAATGATGACACCTTTTTGGTGTCAAATTAGCTTAGTTGGTTGCCAAAATCATTTATAGAAAGTTGCACATGAAAAGTATTTTCTAGTCATGATTCATGATAAAGAATAATTAATTTGATATTGTGGAAAACTATTTAACCAAGATTTTATTTATTTATAAAGTATTCTTATATTTTTAATTATTCATTATCAAAAAATGTGATTAAAATGTCATTCTCCTCTATTTATACAAGATAAGTAATCAAAGTTTGATAACTCTGTTAATCAACCCTAGATCAATTATCTCTTAATTATCAGTTCTTTCTTATTCTTATTCTAGTGAGAAAATTTATTTTTTATTATTAAAGTTTGTATTTATGTTAAAACTAAGAAAAACCAGATAATAAATCAGTGATCAATGTTTATTGTACAAGAGTAATGTAATGTTCTCATCTCCGGAGTGCGAATTATCCAAGTAATTCTTATTCTTTTAAGTCTTTCCTGTTGTTCTTGATTTTCTTAATTAATGAATTAACTCTTTTTTTATTTCCTTATTCTGATTTGACGTAATCAAGAAATTTTCATCATAATTTGTTGTTGTTTCCATGGTTGTTTGTTGCCAAATTAGAATGCTTAATTGTTTTCCTCTTATAGAACTCCAAAGTTTGTAATCCTAAGAATGCATAATATTGTAATACATTTTTGAAATTTATAGTTCTTTTTCCCTCATGAATAATATACTTTTGCAAAATCTTTTTACCATCTTAACCATACTAGGACTTATAGAGAATATGGGAGTTAGGGACAAAATGACCCACAGTACTAGAATCTTGTTAGAGATGTTAGAGATGGAACAGGAAGCTAAGTTTTGGTATGTAAGCTCTTTGACATAACATATGGTTAATGGGGATGTAATTTCTGGCAAAAAGCAATGTCTAGTGACTAGTAACTATGAAAAAGCCTTGCTATGTATCTTATATTTTCCAGTATGACAAACAAATGATTTAAATAAATCAATGATGTTTGAAATATCTCTCTTCTGCTTAAAATTGTTAAACCTTTTATTCAGGAAGTATGTAGTCAGGTATTTTACCCATATTTCGTATTTTTAGTTTGGGAAAACCATTATTTTGTTATCTTTTTTGGTAAATCACATCATGAATAATTGATGAGCGATTAATTTGATAATTACCGAATAACTAATTTTGATAATATATATTTATCCGATGAGGCGA
>JAUKPT010003700.1:0-11785 GCA_032273505.1 Nanomia bijuga | reverse complement strand
ATGGAATAACACGTTTATTATCTATAAAATACAAAGAAGGTCTCGCCATCTTTAATCCAAAAGAAATAATTAAGGAGGACCCCCGGCAGCGACGCCATTGCGAAAGTAGGAAGGTAAAATAATGAAGTCAAGACTCATCTAGAACTTTTAAAGACTCGATAAATACATTTGAATTTATACACAATCTCATCTTTTCACATATCTAAATATATGTTGCAAAAAGATTAATAGTGCAAATTTTGTCTCTCTGAAAAAAATTTGTATCAATTTTGAGACGGCCCTTAGCAATAACAATTTCAATGTATTTTCTAATACATATATTAACAACAGTATAGATTCAACAACATAAAATTCCTCGACTTTTTTTTGCTTCATTACATAGGGTTTAAATATATTCTTCAGTTTCTGTAAAGTTTATAGCAAGCTGGTTTAAGTAAACAAAATAATAGAATAAATAAAAACTTGAAAATGCATATTTAAAAGGCTCATCGACAAACTCTTGATTTGTACACAATTATTTCTTTACCATCCAAAACTCTAATCCAAAAGTTGGAATGTAAAATAACAAAAATAGATAAAAAAAAACAGAAAATATTTTTTAATAGATCCCCAGTTTAATGAATTTCGATTCAATCATGAACTCGAGTTCAATAAAATCATGCACTATGTATAGTCCATCATGTATTTGAGCTGTACAGGACGCGTATCTTTTCACAAAACAAACAAACAAACAAACACAGAGTGAAAACCAGCTATTGTCAAATGTTTCTTTTAGTCCTTCTATGCGATCTTTTTTTGGCACAGCCAATTCAGGCTCTTTTTTTGAATTATTTATATAATTAACGTCATAATTCAATCGCTTAGGATCTAGCAAGTCTTTATAACATTTTGGCCCACTAAATTTATCAAAAAAATGATGATGTTGGGTCAATTATAAATACATTTGCCTTGACTTGTCCAAAATCTTGGTACAAGAGATCAACCAAGTCCTTCTTACGATAAAAACATTACGCAGCAGCAGGGAAGCCTCTTTCACACAAATTTGTAAGAATAATACAGGTTTCCTTATCATCCATATGTCATAAAAAATCTTGACCTCAAGAGCTTTTTCTATATGTCCAACTAGGACCAAGGGACATTTCTGTGTCAACATCTGTCTGTGCACCAATGATTTTCACATTGTTATTAGGATGTCTGTAAACAAAATCCTCTAATTCTGCAAGTGTTAATGATTTTTCATAAACTGAACTCATTAAATTTAGGATAGAAACGTCGTATAAACCTAAGTTAAAACTGGGGGCTGGTTTTGACGCATAACCTCGCTTCTTAAAACTTCTTTTTGGTATATCTCCTGATTGCGACATTCAATTTTTATGTAATTTTGCATAAGTATAGCTTAAGGTATTATCTTTCAGCTATCAAATGTTTAGTGCATGGCATTTATTATCTTGCGCGTTTTTAACAATTTTATCATTTTTTTCATGAAATCGAAAGTACCTCATAAATCCAGGAATAATGTGCCGATTTTTATAAAAAATGATATTTAGCCATCATTTGGTATTACAAACATTCTCGGAAAAAATCGGGACAAACAAATGGTTGAAAGGCACTTAACCAGAAACCGCATCACGTTGACAAGGCCTGTTATAAAGTACGCCATGCAGTACTCCCATCGACCGAATTAGGTTGTCAAGTGGATGACTGTTCATCATGTTGATTTTTTGTCGTGCATAATGGACAGAAAGAATTTCTCTTCTTTTGGAATGATAATGCAGGTTAAATTTCTAGTGATGAAAAAATATTGGATCGCTTGAAATTTCAAGCTCTTTAAATTTCATATACCCGGCCATAGCTCTTGACCGGCCCCTAATCGCCCACGCGCACGGAAGACAATGCTTCGTGTGGGTCTAAGATTTATTCTCTTGACGCGCTTACTTGCTTCTCAACACAAAACTTGTTTATTAGATCAACAAATGTCACCAACGCGTCTCCACCTCGATGTTGTTCACAAAAATAAAACACGACTTACGTAAGTTGTACTTCTACGGTAAGCGTTTAGCATTTACTTGTAGGCTTAAGTTCAAAGGTTGAATTATATTTTTTTGATATACTATTGCTGCCAGAAAAAACATAACGCTGATATATTTATACTGTGTCTAGTATTTCAGATTTGTTTTGATTGATTTTAAATTTCTTGTAGCATGGCCTTATTTTTCTTGTTTATCTCTTTATGAGAATAATACCGATTCAGCTGTTTGTTTATGGCTTAAGAATCATCTCAACAGTTTGTCTCATTTAGACCATTTGATTGGATGAAAATTACCTCATCAAGAATCTTATTAGTTCATCTCAAAATGTCACGATTTGAAGTTCTGTTAAAACTGAAAATTTTGGTGAAATTGTTTTGTGAACCAATAAAAATCCTCATGATGTTACTATCCCTGACTAAGTAAAAAACAAAATTTTTATTCACAAAAGATAACTCAGAAAATCTTTTCAATTATATTTTTTCAAAAGAAAGAAAAAGAAAAAGATAAATAACTCTTATACTGAGCGTTACTTACTATACTGCCTCATAATGAAAAAAAGATAACATAAAAAGGATAAAAAAATAAAAGAAATGGTAGGTGCATGATTTAGTCATGTATATAATAATCTCATGAATAACCTTTTTATCTTTACGCAGGCCTCTTTCGATATTATAATTATTTTCTTCGTATGCGTATGATCTTTAAAACAATAGAGCAACGGGTGGTATTTTTTTATGGTTATATGTTTCTTTTCAGTTGAGTATAAGAGTTATTTATCTTTTTTCTTTTAATTCTTCTGAATAGATATAATTGAAAAGATTTTCAGAATTATCTTTCGTGAGTAAAAATAGTGGTTTTTTAATTAGTCAGGTATAGAGGCGAACTACACTTGCAACCGTCCCCTTCCACAATCCTTAAATTAAATATTTATTAACCCCTAAATATGTTGGAACTATGGATTCTTTGATCAGCCGACATAATAGTTTATTACAGTGTGAGTTCACATATGAATTCACGCATGAAGTATTCTTTTCTTTCTTTCTTTTTCTCTTCCAGTTTTCTTTTTATAACTTGTGAGAGAAGAAGAGCTTATGTAGCGTGCTGCATGAATAACTTATGTTAACTTCTTTAGTTAAAATAGAAATATCTAATTATATCGTACAAACTGTGAGAAATCAGAAATAAGGGTAGCTATCGAGCAACCCTCTTTTTTTATCTTTTTATTATATCTTTTTTTTTCATTAGTCAGGTATAGTAACGCTCAATACCTAACCAATCAATATTCTAAATATTTTTGGCACATAGAAATATAGAAAATATAGTTACTTAGATAGGGAAAAAAAAAGTTTTGAAAAAAAATTTTAAAGGTGGGAAAAATGAAAAAGAAAATTTGAGAACCGCTGACTTTTGCACCTCAAAAAATATATCAGAATGCGTCTAAATTCAAGCCCTATCGATTCAGCATAAATTCATCACCACTTTTCTTTTATAAATTTTAAATTATTGCCCTAAGAACACACCCAGGTCGAGTCACTTCACGTTATCTCAGAAACAAACAATTTATGTTGTTTGAGGTCAATTCCCAGAGGTAATGTAGCACAGTTAATCCTCGTTACATAGAACCATCAGAACATGAAGAAATTTTCGAAATAGCGTGGAATGTTAGGAGCCAATGATGTGATTTGAAGCAAAGCACATAATAGTTAAAATATGATATCATAAAAAGCAGAACAAGAATGGTTAAACAAAAGTAATTGTAACTTTACTTTTAGCTAAAGAAACTTGCACATATAATTTTGTAAATCTCATAATTATAATTGCATATAACTATTATGATTGAATTTAATCCGTGATTTTAATCCCCATTTTCATTTCTGAGATAATTACTTAATAATGATATTGTATTTATTGCTATTTATGTTAATGATAACTTTTGAAAAAAAGGTGAATATATTTTTTTTAGTGCAGCAAATTAAGAAGTTCGCTCTTTAAGGTAATCATTATGTTCGTTCAAAATACCGATGGACTTTCTATATACTGCGATTCTTTCTGATAACATGCCGTATATTGATGATATATTTACGATTTATAAGCAGACCACGTCCAACTACTCCAAATGTAGTATAAATCAAAATGTAAATTTGACATGAAATGACTCGACCTTGGTGTTTTATTGGGCCCGTTGTTTAAAATTGGTAATGAATTTATGCTAAATCGATAGGGCTTGGATTTAAACGCAGGCTGATATATTTTTTGGGGTGCAAAAATCAGCGGTTTTCTAAGTCGCAAATTCTCTTTTTCATTTTTTCCACCAAATAATTCATTCATTCAAATAATTTATTCATTCATTCACTTATTCATTCAATCATTCACCCTTAACATTTTTTTTACCCACCATACCTACCTAAGTACTTATATCTTCTATGCGCCAACAAAACTAAGAAAATCCGCGAAATGCAAAGCTTTTATTGCGAAAAGAAAAATCTGTGCCAACTATTTGTGAACATACTTTTTAGAAACTTATACCAATAATTAATCACCCAATGAATTGAAATCTATATATAAAAATGATTACTCGAACAATATCATTTTTAATAACCAATTGAGAATAGAGAATAACGTCATAATAAATTAAATCATGATATATAATAGAAAAAGTCGAAAATTTAGGTCACCTGGTATGGTACTAATAGCACACAAAAGTTCATCTCAAGATACAAGGATGTGTTATAATAACTATGATGTTACTATCAATATCTTTTTCTTAAGTCTTAAAACCGTTGAAACATGAAGTCCAAACTAAAAGTTAAGTTTTCACTTATTATGTCATAATTATGATTTTTTGAATGGTCATCTATCTAAGTTTGTAGAATTGTGAATTCAATTACATTGATATGGTAGGCCAAGGGGTATGGCATATCTTGCTTTTCGTGAAGTTAGGTGCAATTAGGTGTAACTATTGTTTTATCGTGAATCACTGTTCTCAGCTATAATTAGTCATCCATGAACATTTTATATCGATTTTGAAGGGGAACTCGCCAGGCTCGGCGTAGCAAAAAATCTAGGGGAGGGGGTGTAAGACAAGATTTTGCTGATTTTTCGAAGACAATTTCAGGATTTGCCGGATGGAGTCAATATTTGACCTGAATATTTCAAAAACAATTGTTGGATTTGCTGACTTGAGTCGGCATTTGCCGACTAAAAGAGGAGCCAGGGGGGTATCACCCCCCACACCCCCCCTTTGGCGCCGTGCCTGCCGTCAGTATTTTATTTAAAAACTTTCCCTATGAAGGGCAAATCACTCGTTATAAATAAATCACGTAGACACTATCAAAGGACATTCTTTTGTTTTTTCCACTAAGACTTACAAAAATCCAATTGTTTTACTAGAAATCTCGAACAGCATTTCAAGGAGTGATGGCCCCTCGATATTCGAGAAAGATTTTACACCGAATTATCAATTTCGACAAATCACCTCAAAACCATATCCTCATCACGTATCATTGACTCGTGGGTGGATATTATTGCTTAATCCAATTATTGCCTATCAATTAATCTTGCTACATCTGAAAGATATCGAATGCTTAATTGTATAATAAATTACGCAGTAATTACACATGTCAAAAACAGTCCGCAAATATGGTAAGTTATTAAAGAAGGAGTCAAATCTATCTAAGCATTTCGCATCTGTTTTCTTTTAGATAATCCGATTTGGTAGTACTCTTTTGTAAAGATGGATATGGTTCTTGGTGGGAAATGAATAGAGCATATCATTGTGTATCCATTCTTCAGTTGAGGTTATGTACTTGTAAAGAAAAAAACACTTCAAAATTGAGTTTTCTAAAGAGATAAAAACTACCAAATACCCATAAGAGATTGAATACTACAATAGGTCTCAATTTGTTCAACAAATACTGAAAAATAAGATTTGGAAGATAATAACCGTTTCTTATCAGATGATGGACGTAGCTAATGAAAAGGCGTGGAACTTTATAGCTTGTGTAATGGTAACGATGCGGGAAAGTCTATCTCTATATGCTTGAAACTGCGGGCAGAAAGTATGATTCACCTGTGCGGTTTATGAGAATATAAAAAAAAGTTAGAAGAAAGATAGAGAAGGTGTAGACGAGATCAAAAGATAAAAAATTGTTTTTGGTTATCCAATGACTTTAAATTGATATGCAACTTTTGAACACCTAATTGATCTGTCCTTGAGTTTTCCCACAACAAAATAGGAAAAATTAAGGGTAAGATATCAGCTTGTAGATAAGTTTGAACAATTTGAAATCAACCAACTTCAAAATGTACTGCTTAAAAATACTTAGTTTTTAGACTAAATTAGAACTATACTGACGAAATGATTTGAAAGATTATTTCCAACCATTCAATCTTCAAATTCCTGTCAAACCATCTTGACCTGGACTTTTTTTATTCATCAATATTCCACCCTCAATTTCGACATAGACATGCAATTAAGAGAATATCATCTCAGAAATGTAAGAATTTCAAAAGAATGTTTGATGACCTGAGTTTGTTGAAATAAATGAATTATTTCGGATGAATGTTTACATCGACAATCACTCACAGCTTGAGAGAGGGATACATAGGGAGCTTCAGAAAACACTACGGGCTAGGTTTAAGTAACCAAATACTTACACAAAATATATCCCATTGACATTATCATAATTAATAAGAATAAAAGATGATTTTTGTTGGTGTAACATTAATTAATTTCCAGATAGGTTTACGCGGTACGTCTGGAAAGTGGCTGGTGACTTTAGATAGGATGATAGATAAACGCTTGTTTAGATTTCTAAACTGTTTTAAATTAAGTTGTGACATTTTGATGGATCGTCTAAAATTCCAATTAAGGTCAAAGATTGGATTTTGAGAGCACTCATTAGCTGTTCTTTCTTCAAAAAATACGAGTAGATTCTCAAATAATTAGATAGTATCAGAGGAATGAAAGCTATGCAAAAACGTCACTTGATTGTGGAGAAATTCTGCGAATTGTGCATACTGTTCTACACAGTATTCTAAGCATTGATTTTTCACTAATTTGTTATAATGTACATCCTTGTAAATAGAAAGGGACAAATCTTCGGAGTGCATCACTACATAGGATTCAATTCTATTTAATAGTGTTTCTTAACATTAAAACAAAAAAAAACATACACTATATTTGATGTAAAAAACTACTTCGACAAGTCCTATTGAGAGACCTATCCTATCCTACGAGAAAGTAATAATTTGAAATTCCCATAAGATCACGAAACAATTCAAAAATCAATGCCAATCCGAGGAAGAAAATCAAACTTTCCATTGCTTACCTTCTTCTTCTTCATTTTCTTCATTTGTCATATCCATGAGTATAACTTTAGAAAAGAATAAATCAACCAAAACTACTACTCATACAACCAGGTACAACATACAGCCATCAATGTAATAACTCTCGTAATAAACTTGACATTTTATTCCATATAAACTATTACAATTGATTTTGATTGGGTTAAAATTTCTTCTTTCCCTTGCTTTCCTTTTAGAAACAATCTTTTTTTATGTAATCTATTACGTTCTTCAGTTATTGTAACACTTTTTCCCGGTTGGATATTTACATCCGTTATACTAGAACATTTAACAGAATGGGCTGTACCAAGCTGAATCTTAAGTTAATCTTTAAGTCATATTCTAACACAAATGAAGTAATAAAGGTTGAACTACGTAAAAAATTGTTCAAATTGTTAAGACAATTTGAGTTTATTATCTCTCTTTACATGCATATTTGTTTTTGATATGAAAAAATTGTTAAAAATTCTCGATTTATCGAACTTTTTCAGCAAAAATGACCTTACTGCGTTTGCTTTGATGTCTTGATGTATCAGTTACTTATGAAGCGGTATTATCAGTAGTAAATGTATGAATAAAGACGATATAAAGGTTATATCATTACATGATATAGGTTGTTTTCTTCTGTTTCTGACTTAAAAAAATGTTTTGATCTGAAAAAACTGAAAAAATCCTATTTTTTGTCTCACCTGTATCAATAATCTATGCTTCTATATTGTTGACGTTATATTAATATAAAGGATATCAGTTACACAATTTTGTTTATAAACAAAATACATTAGATTTCAGAAATTACAAATAAACTCCAGTACTAGTATTTTGACATTTCCCCAAAATAAGAAACTAAATTCTGTTTCCAAGGCCTAAAAAAATGATTATGTGCTTAGCGTCAACCGCCCGCGTCAAGAAAATACGTGCTCATTTACCTTTTTTTTGACGAAAGAGCGCTTTATTGCTTTTTTAAATTAGTCATTTTGAGCATTTTCCGCATTGCGCATTTTGGTTTTTGACTTATGCCGTATGACGCTAAACACATAATAAATTTTGAGTATTGACGAAAACCCAAGGTTGCTTTTAAAAAAATGTCGTGTATATTACAATGTTGTTCTTCTACAGAATGATGATAATCGAACTATAAGAATACCTGTGTAACAGGGCTTACGTCTTAATCCATCAGAGTTTTAATGTTTCCGATCTATCGGTTTTTTCTAACTAATTAAGTCAGTAATTATATCACTCAAAATAATTATTAATCATCCAATATAGATACATTATGAAAGTAAATGAGAACTTGTTGTTGGGCAATGGCTTGTATATATGGAGTTGAGAAATTTCTTCGTCTATTATTTGTTGACTGATTGTTCTGTTCGTTCATTCATTGATGTTTTTGTAGTTAATGTAGTTTGTATTTGAATATCATTATCCAGAGAAAATTTCATTCATAAATTTCATATTGAAAGTCGGAGGTGATTTGATGATTTGATGATTTTGGAAGATATCTTAATATTTTTCGTAAAACCTTTATTCCATCCCTTCTTTTTCGTTTATTGTTTTAGAAATTTGTAAATTAGCAAATTAAAATTTTATAATTTGACATAGTTTTAGAAAATAAACTAGTATTTATTCAGAAGAATATACTTATATTTGCCTTGAAGTAATGCATTTATTACACTGATTTTCACATCATTCTTCCTTATGGAATCCTCACCATTCTACTTCCCACTTCCAGAATATAATTCTTAACAATTTTTATTTGACAATTTAGAAATATCTATTTAAATTACATATATTCCATTCGTCGTGTTAATATTTCCAGTTTAATTATTGTAAGTTGCCGATCAAAATTATTCCTCTTACCACAAATTTGAAAAATCTAATTGCAAAGTAACAATAATGAGTTCAAGAAGTTGAAAAATGATTTTGCGGTCACACAAAGAATTTTTATGTTTTGACGTCAAGGAGAGAATAAGAATTAGATTCGTTTTAGAATAACTCATTAAAGTTGGACATTTTCCAAACTTTTCACTATAAAATTGTATATTTGACTGTTTTTACCTTTTTGAAGTCATTGATGATTGCATGTTCTGCTAAGCATGAATTTCATGCAAATTCATCGTTTTAAATACATAAACTCTCTTTTTAGAACAATTTTTGATAAGAGAATGTAGGCCAAAATGTAAGTACGAAAAATAAAAACAAAGCACAATTTTTCAAAACCTTGACGACTGAGATCTAACAGTTCTTATGCAAACTGTAATTGTATCAAAATTCATCAAAATTTTCAAAATTATATGATATTGTTAAATTGGCACTGCCAATAAAGAGATCGTTTTTTAGGAACTATGTAACTGAAAAATCTTTTAACTCACCATTGTCGAACGAAGTAAGAAATAAAATTCAACAAACTTCCAGTAAAAAACACTTGTTCCAGATTTCACGAACATGCATTTACGTGAAAAATTGATTAATTATTAATTAAATACACGTTTTTTATATCCCTTCTTTTGTCTAAATCATATTAAACCATCAGCTTTGTCAAAGGACAATTACCTCTTTTTCTTGCCTAAATGAATCATAACTTAAAATATTAACCACCCCTTTCACTTCGAAAAAACATTGATAAATGATCACATACTCCTGATTAAGAGCAACCTACATTTTTCTTGGTTTGGGGTCTGACGATCAAGGAAACAGCGTACTTCCAGGATATTAGATTAAAACCCCTTAAAAAAACTTTATGCAATCCAAGTAGAACAAAAAGAACGTAAAAGCTGTTTACAAATTTTGTTGATGATTAGATACAAGATGATATTCGGTAAGGAAATGCTACAAGAATGCCATAAAGGGAGAAGAAAGCAAGTTCATTTACTTTGAGTAAGGTGATAATAATATTTATATTTTAAGCTTTTTAATAATTTCCTAAAATATTCTAAACTATATCTTTTGATAAATAAGCTTCTTTTCATAATGATGTTAATGATGGAAAAGAGGACAAAATGATGATGAGAGAAATTATCCTTTTAAGTATTTAAGAGTTTTTTTAATTTATGTTGTTTGGGTTTTATCCTCAAGCCGCCACTTCCCAAGTTGTCTATATCATAGATGTTCTATTGAGTTTTCTTTTTGGAATGGTTTGACCCTCTTAAAAGAGGTTCTGTATGTTGCCGCCTCCTTAGATTTAGTGTGAGTATTTTACAATACTGTCATAAGGTAAAACTTTCTCCTGCTTAAAAAAATAATTGAATGTGGGAATCGCCTCTTTCCTTCTGTATCAGAATGGTATTTAGACTGGTTTGAATGAAAATTTTATTCTTAGTGTTCTATATGATGTAAAGAATGATGTTTAATTCATCTTAGCAACTTTGCTTTTTATTAAACTGTTAATTTCTCTTTCCTAATCATCTTAATCTTGAAATATACAACGCAAAAAAGAAAGAACATGCAATTTTCTTTTCTGGTTTGAATTAAGTCTTAAGTCAAATCGTTTCAAATTCATGAAGTTGAAGAAGAGGCAAAAAAACAAGAATTTTGTTTTTGAAAACTGGAAATCGAGATGAGCCTTGGTTCATGAAGTTAAATTCAAAATGATTTCTTTTTTTCATCACTTTCTTTTCAAGTTTAGATATTTTCAACTACAATAAAAATGATGAAAATTACGAATTTAACTACATTGCATATTATTCAATATTACATGGTTGTCTTAAGTGTATTTATCAAAGTAATAATTTACATACTTTTATTTTAAGCTATGTTATGCCATGTTATGTTATGCTATGTTATGTTATGTTATGTCATGTTATGTTATGTTAGGTTATCAATTTATTCTCATATGATGCATAGTACTCATTTAAAAAGTCGAATGTCTCTACCACAGATCATGGAGCATATTACTATTCTTCATTCACAGACTACTAGAATACCCGGACGGGTAAAGTTAAAACAGTGGGAGAATTATCTAAGGCCAACTTTTCAAATTTCTATAAAATATGATCTCTATCAGATTTCTCTATACTTTTTCTTGAAAATCTGGGCACATCTTTCTTCTTTTCAAATAATATAAGTTCGATCCGGCAGGCCTGTAACGGCGTTCCGGCGGTACTGTGTCAAAATCTTTATATAATACATTATTGTCTAAAGGACTACGTTCCTCGCTATTCTGTTATCAAACATATAAAACAATAATAGTTCTATGTCTTTAAATATGGTCTTTTGGAACCTTTAAGTCCCTTTTTATGACGTCATAAGAAAAACTTATAATTTAGCAAAAAGAAGGAATTTTAGCTATTTTGGGCACAATTTTGCCTAACAGGGTACGATGACGTCACAACAGGTGGCCAAATCTTGTCTATACTAATGATTTATTATACCAGTTATATATCATGTCCCAACTAGCCCCTAAACATTAAGTT
>JAUKPT010003699.1:0-11786 GCA_032273505.1 Nanomia bijuga | reverse complement strand
GTATACTCATGTAAAAAAAAGTCGTAACTCGTTAAGAGTCAATCAAATATTCTATATTTACCGACTGCAGTTAATAATCACTGCCGAGTATTTTCGATCTATCACGAGAGATTAAAAAATTATACTGAATGAGTGGCATAAGTTTCATATCATTAATTAGATGATTTATGTTATATCAAAAAGCTTATTCCTTAAAGTTTACAGTAGAAAATTATTTTTTGTTTTTTTCTTATTTTTCTTTCTAGAAAATAACGTGCTTACTGCCATGACATGAAATAAATTCATCTTCAGAAACTTCCAAGATAATTACAACAACTACTCTATTAAAATAAAAAATCTATAATACAATACAAATCACAAAAAGACCATTCTGCTTCGATTGATGAGTCTTCTATTGTCACGCCTCAATCAGAATCTTACATACTAAAATGGCATTATTTTTACACTTTTTCTCATGAATAATTAATAACCTGACCACTTCCAGCGATGACACTCAAGTTTTTCTATTACTACTCGGACCTAGGAACAAGAATCAATTGGGTGACATCGTAATTTCCAAATGTATGCAAATGTTTCTCAGCACATAGACATGTCTAACGTTTAAAGCTGACGGGATTAAATTAGTGGAAATGAAAAATTATTTAGAAATGTTATCAAGGACCAGTATATGCTGGTAAATGCTACATAGTTGCAGAATATCCTTAATCATGATAAATAATCAATGGCAGTATAGTACATTTTCTTTTGTCTGGAAAGTAAATTCAAAACAAAGCTTATATTTGTAAATTTTCCAGGCATATTAATTAATAGGCCCGTGCGAAGCTCCCAGCCCCAAAAAACAATCGAATTAAGATCTATAAATATTTCAACATTTTATGGCAAGTGACATGTTTTTGTATATGGTTCTTTGTTTGTTTGTTTTTTATTGAAAAAATTATTAAATAATTAAACACGAATTCTGGTTGTTAAGCTTTTCATGACTGCTCTAGAGTAGTGCGCGGATAATTCTCATTGAGTGAGCTTTTTTGGACAAAATTAATATTCGCACTCATTTGTAATGGTGGTGGGGTGGTACAATACCAAAGCTTGACATCTCTAAAAGTCTGAAATCCAGAGGAATAATTCTCCAATTAGACTAACAGGTTAAACGAGTTTGTTCGTCAAATATTTTGAGAAATATTTTGAGAAATATTTTGAGAAATATTGTTGGATAAAATTTTATTTGGAGGTTTGTTGTACCACAACAAATCTGACCTGCGTAGGAAAAATCTAACCAAGCTTTAATCGGGTTTCGACCACTCCAAGCAGGGAAATACGGATAACCATCTGCCAAATTGTCTTAACGTGCGTTTCCTAACCATATAATAACTATGATAATAGATGACATATTTATTTGACTTCTAAGACCGATTAATAAATTTATTGTCAGAAAAGTGCAAAAAACATATTTTTGTAGTATAAATTTTTGCATCATCGACAAATAAAGTTTAAGTCTGTTCACAAATAGTTGGTGCGGATTTATATTTTTCGCAATATTTTTTTTAAAAGCTATAGCATTTCAAGAATTTCTTTAGTTTTTTTTGGCGCATAGAAGATAAAGTTACGTATTTGCGACTCAGAGAACCGCTGACTTTTTTAAACTTCAAAAAATATATCAGCATGCGACCAAATCCAAGCCCTATCGATTAATAATAAATTACCAATATTTTTTTTAAATCTCAAACAACGGGGCCAAGAAAACACCCAGGTCATGTCATTTCATGCAAAATTTAAATTTTGATTTTTAACTAAGTTTTGAGTTGTTGGACAGGGGTCTGCTTATAAATCGTAAATAAATTATTAACCCTATTCCAATCGGGTAGTTGCTAATTTAGCAACCCTCTCTCTTACTGGAGAAAAAGCCCAGCGAACGAGGTCAAAGAAAAAACATATTTGTATTAGTATTTGTCACCTCAAATTACATCATTGGCTTAGCATTCCACGCCTTTCCGAAAATTTCTCCGTGCTCAATTATTTCCTCATGGTTCAATGTAACGGAGGATTATTGATCTTGATTATTGTGCTACATTACCTCTTGTCTTTTATCCTCTATACTCTTAAGGCCAAAAAAAATATATGTGGGGTTCCGGTAACCGTACCAAACCTGTCTTTTTGGCGTAAAAATGGCCGACCCGAAAGATTTTATTTTCCTTCTCGCGATCAAAATTTTAAATTGACGATTTTCTTCTTTGTCAGATGGCCATACTTCACACAATAAATATTTTTAGCAGAAAGAATCGTGATTTGATCTTTGTTATCTCTCTTGTCAAAAAGTGTACAAAGATTCAGATTTGTCTTCAACTTCAACCTAATTGTTAGGGGTTAAAGCGAACGAATAACGTTCCATCTTTAATAAGTATTCAAAATATGGAGGCTTTTTTCCTTATAAGCCTATAGGATGAAATAAAATAAAAAAAAAACTGTCAAACCTATGTAACCGGAACCACACTTTTTTTTTGGCTTAACTTATATAAAATCTGTTAATGTTATTTTACCTCCAGAAATTGACTTTCAAACAACGGTTTGTTTCTGATATGGCTTGAAGTGACTCGACCTGGGCGTGTTCTTGGGCGCCCGTTGATTAAATTTAAAAAAAAATGTGTTAGTGAATTATGCTAAATCAAAAGGGCTTGATTTTAGACGCATGCTGATATATCATTATTTGCGGTGCAAACGTCAGTGGTTCTCTAAGTCGCAATTTTCTTTTTCATTCTCCTCTTTTTAACTTTTTTTTTACCCATACCTACCTATATGAAATGTATGCCGCGCATTCAGTATAGTTTTATAATCTCTCGTAAAAGATCGAAAATATTCGACAGTGCTTATTAAAACAAACAGTTGTCGGTAAATATTTTATTGACTCTTAACGTGTTACGGCTTTTTTTACATACATCGTGGGTTTCTTCTTAACGTCAAAAATCTATTCGGGAAAATCTGAAGATATGTAAGGGAAAAATAAAAATAAAATATATAATAATAAAAAACATTTTTATTTCCCTTTTTCATAGAACTTAAAAATATGACGTTCTATACAATAAATAAAATAACAGGTTTCGAATATTGACACCTTTTGCTTATCAAAAATATTTCAATCTCTTTGATAAAAGTTTGTGACCGTACAAGCCAATTTCTTAGAAAGAGCGTGTGGTTTCCGTTAACGTTAAGAAATTAAAGAACAGGACTCGTATATTCACACCTTTTCCTATCAAGCAAAAACATGGCGATCTTTTTAATCCAGGTTTGTTCCCGTAAAATTTGATTTCTTAGATTTTTTATTCATATGATGAAATGAAAGAATATTGACACCTATTCCCTATCAAGAACATCGCACCTCTTTAATCCTGTTACCATGCAAGCAGATTTCTCAGTAACACAGCAGTGTTTATTTTAATGGAAAGCGGCTTTATTCAATTGTAACATATTTAGAAAATTCCTTGTCATCTGAATCCAAGTCATAGAAACAGACAAAGCATGTGAAGTTTTGTAACGATAATCCAAGCAGCATGAATGCGATGATACAAAGATTGTGTTTAATCGGAATATTTTTTCATAAAGCAACAAGGTACAAGAAAAAAGTTTCTTTCTTTCAGACACGTTTTAACAAGTCCATTCAATTCTGGCATTGTCCCTTACCGATCACTATACTAACCTATTTTCTCTAAGTCTATTTTCTCTTAGTATAAATTGTACTGTCACTCATTTTCTGTATTTTCAATCGTCGGAATATTCATCTTGACTGAACTCGGTAAACGAAAATGTGATTTGCAGCATGTACGAAGAAGGAGGTGATGATTTTAAATTGAACATTGGATAAGTAAAAACCACCCCACTGTCAATCAAAAATTGATTTCTTTGTTCAAAAAGCCTTGTTCTACCTGGAACTGTGTGTTAAATATTTTTCCTCCTCTAGATCATCAGAACTCACGCCTTTAAAATGACTGAAATAGTCGCTTTTGCCAGTATATCAAAGAAATTCTTTGTTAAAAACTGTTACTAGAGAGATTTTTTTCTTTTGATAATTTGACAAGTCAAAATACCTCAAATTAAAAAATTGAAAGTATCATTAGATATCCAATAAGATTGAATTTTCCAAAACCAATTGTTAAAATTAATTTTGAAAAATATTTAAGTAATGGTAGTTAAATTTTCCTATTCTCTCCATATTAAAAATATACGCAATACAATTTTTCTGTATGCGCGAGAAAACAAAGAAATAGTTTCATATGCACTGACATTTGTTATTCCAACTTTATTAGCTACATTTATTATGATATTTAACGCCGCCCATCTATTCCAAACCTCTGCTAATATCTCCATAAAGGCTTTTTCGTCAATCTTTCTTTTTCATTTTTCTTTTCCTTTTTCCATTCCTATTTGATTCGAGGTGACTGAATTACCTGTTATATTGACTGACATTCTGATGCACCATTGACTGACATTTTGCATGCAAAAGATTTATTAATTGAAATAAGTCAATCATTTGTTTTATGTAAGCCTAGTAGTATAAATGATGCGTACAGGCCAAATCATTCTACTTTCACGCATGTAATTACTTTTTAACAAGGTTTCTTTGGACTGACATTCCGAGGTTCATATACAGTATACCTCAAACTATCATCTGAATCGCCATATAAATCTATTCAAAAACCAATAAAATCATTTGGGAAGAAAAGTTAAAAGCGTTGCTCATATTTAGGAAATGGTATTGATTTTATTTCGCCATAAAATCAAGTATTATATCAGATCAAAAAAGCTGTAACATTTTGACCCTCAAGTACCTGTAATTCTTTGACGAAATATTGCGCAATGTTACAATAATGGATTTTTATAAACCTTTTCTTATTATGAAAATTGTTTAAAAATCGCGAAACCCTGAGTATCAAATTCATGCAGCATTTAATGTTTCTATTTTTCGTTTTAATCTGAGTATCAAAATCTACCTGGAGATTTTTTCATCAATTGGAGATGTACCCTAAGACTGTTCCAGTTATATTCTCAATCAACAACACAAATTAAAAAAATGAAAATGAATGCTATTACATGAGTAAAACATTTTTTGATGATTTCCAACTGTTTTTTAAACAAAATTGGCTCTCTCTGCAAAAAATGAACGATTTTTAAAAATCTATACACCAGAAAAGTTGGACCTTCTGCTAAAGTTTTTTCAAAAATCGATGATGATGTTATGGTCCAATCTGTCGTCGAAATCTTACGGGTTTTTTATTTACTTCTTATATAGATAGTTAATCTTGTGGATGCAGTAAAAACATGAAAATTATGAAAACCTGATTTTAAAAAGTTAAGAATAAAATAGAATTAAATGATTTTTTGATGGATCGTTCAGATTTTCTTTTTTTGAACCTAAAACAAATAAAAAAGCCTCTTGATTTTGAAATATTTCTACTTTGCACAGATTAGTAGATCATCTATTTTTGTTCTAAACATGCCTGTCTTATATCGAATACTTCATAGTTTTAGTTGTCATATCGTATTTTTTTTCAATGTAATCATTAGTTTCGTTCCTTGCTTTCAAAGGATCCAACAACATGACATCAAGTTCTACTCAGTTTGCATTAGCGGTATATGACTATGAGCCAGAACTACCAGATGAACTCGAATTGAAAGTTGGTGACGAGATAAAAATAATAGAGTCAGAATTAACCTTTGAAGGATGGATGAGAGGTGAAGTTAATGGTAACGTTGGCATTTTTCCTGATAATTTTGTTGAGTTAAAACCAAAGGAAGAATTACAGGGCCAAGCTATAGTTGTAAACAAAGAGAAGGAAGATTCAAAGCCACAAATTAATCAGGTAATTTCATTTGGAAAATAGAGAATTTAATTGAGGTTGCGTGATGCAAATAGTGGACTTCCAGGTGTTAAATTGGTTAAATAAAAGCATTAAGATTCGATTAGCTGCCCAGAGCTCTTCTATGATTTGCAAAACTGGTATGAATTAAGGTTTTGTATGAATCTGTTATCTGAAGTGTATACTTTATCTTACCATACCTACATCGGCAAAAAGATAGAAACTGCTGTCTTCCAAATTGTTTAAAAGCATTATAAAATTGTATTAAAAAGCGTTTTGCTTAAGGGCACACATGATTGTGTTTAGGATATATTTTTTTAAAATTTATATTATCTCTGGAAAAGTCATTTGGAGGTGCTTAAATCTGCGCTAGTTTTAGATTTTCAGGAAAAAGAATTAACCAACAATCATGTCTGAAGGGTTGCTTATCTTTTCTTTTTTTGTTCATAAATATTGTTCTGATACTCAAGTCTTTCTTATTTTGTCTTCAGAGTTTATAAGATAGCTTTTTAAAATTTCTAGTATTTTAATTACTTTAGCCAATAAAAGACCCACCTAAAAGAACAAAGCAGGTTAGTTTAACAATGCTTTTATTTATGAATTGTGAAAATTTATGAATGGCTGAAGATATATTATTCTAGAACTTGCAAGTGTTTAGGTCAAAGAGATATCTGACTATGACAGAAGTAATGATACGAACAGCCAGCTGAAACGAGATAAGATTTGGTTGCAAGGTTACTCAAACGCTTGACAAGATGAAGCTATGTCCTATCTTTGTGGATGATATTCAAGATGGCAAAAATGATTTAAAAATCCATATTATTTTCTTTTATGCACTTTTCGTCTAAATCTCACGAGAAATTTTTAGTAAATTTCTATAGTCCATATTTCTATTGTTTGAGTTTCGCCTAATCTAGGTTTAGTATAAGAAAATTTCTGTTAATCTATTTTAGGTGGTGATGCCACATGTTGTTAATATTTTGCATGACGATAAGTTGAAGAACGGTAACTGTTTACAACTTTTTATTGCTGGTGTTATGACTAAATAAATGGACAACTTTAGGGAAGGATTTATTTCTTTGATACATGATTTTAAGTTTTGATTTTAATTTTTTTCTTCTTTCTTTCATACATTTTTGAAATTAAAGAATTGTGATTAACCTGGATTGATTCTGTATTATTTTTCAAAAATTTCCTCTTCTTCTTCTCTTTGCTTTATAATATACTTTATCCAGTTGTAGAAAGAAAGGAAAGGTACATCAGGATTTCTCAATAAAAAATCTGTTTTTCTTTTAGCCATTTTACAGTTGTTTGTGTACTTAGTTGAGTTATCTGAAAAATAATTATTCTTAAATTTCTTTTTTATCTGCCTGTGTATCCGCAGCTAACACCCTGGGCTTTTTGGTCATACCATCACCTGAGAATGTCGTGTGAGGGGGGATGGACTTTGTAATAACTTGAAGGGAGGGGATGAAAATATCAGGAGGTGGGTCCAAACGCCAGTGGACACTATTACACAATGCTACGCCCCGAAGTTCGATTTTATTCTAAATTATTGGAATAATGCGCTTATTAATCTTATTATCCCGTAGAACTTGCTGGTAAACTTTCCAAGTTGACTCCGGTTGGTCCACCACCACCACCTAAGGCTGCAAATAAACCACCTCCACCTGTTCCGGTTAACAAACCTATGCTGCCTTCTACAAAACCGAAACCACAAGTGCCTCAAAGTAAGCCACAACCAAAACTTCCTTTTCTATCGAAGGTTGATAATAATATCAGTGCTTCTCCACCACCTCATAATTTCCTGAAAGATGAAATGAAAACTCCTGTGAAACCTGAGTCGAAAAAAATGGTTATAGCTCCGAAGTCAGATGAAAAATCCAGCGTGGATGAATCAGTTGAAAAAAAGAAACTTATGCCAGTCATAGACTTGACTTTATCAAATGAATCGAAGAACAACGAACAAGATTTGATATCATTGGGCAGATGTGCATCTGCTTCTGTAAAAGAAAAGCCCAAGGTTGAATCGCCAGTAGTACGAAGTCAATCGTTAACCGGACAAGATGAAGCGCCTGAATATTCCAAAAATTCAGCGAGTATTGAACATGAGATGGACGAGATGGCAAACAATCATTCAAAACTTTCAGGTGAGAAATGATCCATTTAGAATAACACGAAGAAGGGAATTAATTTTCGCGTGTATTATTTTTGCGAATCAAAAAAAAAATATTTTGCGTGTATTTATTTTCGCGAATGGTCATTAAAAACAATATTCGCGTGTATTAATTTTCGCCAAGGGTAAATATTTTGACGAAAAAACCTCATTTCTTCCCTGTTTTCTAACAAAGATAAAAAACTGTTAATCTACTTGATTAGAAGTTTAGAATCCAATTGAGGATTATGAGTGAAATTTCGGGTGAAATTTAAATTTTTTTTCGCGTGTATTAATTTTCGTGAACCAGCTCTAAAAGCTAGAGGGATTTTTCGCTTGTATTTGATTTCGCAAATTAGGCATAAATTCGGAAATTCGCGAAAATTTGTAAGGTAAAAGAAAAACCTCAGTCAGTGCACACACCACGAGCTCTTGCAGGGTTCTCAGTTTTCTGATATTGAACGATTATCTACCAGGCGAGTTGAATACTTATACTTACAATACCACCACTCTTAGTGTATAGTCCATGGTAATTTTTCTAATGCACTACTCCCTGAAAAAGACCGGGAATGACCCCCGTGAAACCATTTTTTTTATGGGAACAACTTAAATGTTGAAAACGACAACCAATAGGACTCAAATCAAGTCATAGAATTTTTCTGTTCCGAGGGTGCTCGTGACCCCATACTGGCTCCTGAACTACAACTATTTAGTACGTGGGAACAATTGAAATTACCGGAACAATTTTCTGTTGACTTGAACAATCGGGAATAAGTCATTTATTTGACCGACAAAATAAATCTATGGCAAAAAGAAGTAAATATTCTTTTGTTATTTAAAACAAAATCTTCTCAGGGTTTTGGCGGATGAATAGCCTAGAGACTATCATAAGGGGGTACCGTACCTTGCTATTCAGGAACAACAGAAGGGGATATATTGTCCAGCAAAGATCACTTATGTATTTGCATGGCCTACCATAGATGTATTTTTTTCGCCTTCCTCCCTCCTCCATAGCGGGAACTACTCGGGTAATACCTGTGGCACATACTTGGCACATACTGGAGCTAATCTAAACCCCCTTTTCCCTCGCATCTCCCATCCTTACTCTGAGGTTGGTTTGTTTATATGCTGTTCTTGTTTTAATACGTTCTCGTTAGTTTCCTGTAGTGTTGTAAATGTTGTAATTTTTGATATGAAGTCTATGCCTGTGATTTAATGTACTTGTCACGGCATTAGCGAGCTGATTTTTCTAGAATAAGACTATAAATAGAAAAAGGGGGGGAGACCTTTTTCAAAGTGGCCTGAAAGATGGGGTTAAGGCTGTTCAAAGAATCAGGCGGGGGTTGAGTGCGAAGGTGGCGGTAAAATTTTCTATGTGGGGGTTGAAGTGTGACTAAGCATTGACCATTTTCCTACAAGTTACATTGACTTATTTTGACCGTCGCCGTTTTTTGTGTGACTTTTGCATCACTTTCACTTTGATACACATGAATTTAAAATTCCAGTTAAACCAAAAACTCGAATGAAAATATTTTAGGTCGAGCAAGGTCTGGATAAGTTGCTTGGGGTTGACTCCCTACAAATCAGGTGGGAGTTAGCCTTGTAGGTGGGGTTTTACTTTTCTAGGTGGGGGTTGTGACCTCCTAGGACACTTATGGGACTATGTTTCCAGATTTTGCCCAAATATCTTGTACTCTACACTCTGAAAAGCAATTGTTAGATTGATTGATATTTTTGGATTTTTTGCTCTCACTTTACCTTATTTTATAATTATTTACTATGGTAATTTTGTGTCGATCTAGGTAAGAAAAGTGTCCAACTTGATGACATCAAACCAACGGATTCACTGAAACATTTGGAGCGTGTGAAACCTCCTTCTAAATCTCCACCAAGTAAATTCATGGTGAGTTCATATTAATTTGATATGAAATACTTACAATTAGTGGCAATTACCTATATTTTTGGTTTATTATTCTTCATTATATTACAAACTTCTGTGGTACGAGTGTTTCCTTTTCAACTTTTAAAGCCTTAAAAACCGTTTTATATGGTTTTAAATATTAGTTCCATGAAAAATAGCTTCAAAACCTCCAAAAAAGAGACGTCCAGAGCAGATTACAAGAACACAAAAAGGGTAATTATTGCGATGGTAAGCATGTTGAATATGACCTTTGGTTTCAATCTGCAGCCTGTGCTCTTTCTTTCTTTTCTTAGGATAAGCACTCGAGTGATGAGGGCAGTATGTCGTTTGATGATGGAAAGGAAGTTGATGAACTTAAGTCACAAGTCAGAATACTTGAAAATAAAATGGAAGACATGGCAGAAATGTTCAAGAAATTGGTTATACAGCTAACTGACGATCTAAGTACTGAGCGGAAATTACGTTCGAATTTACAGATAGATGTAGAAACTTTAAATAAAAAATTAAATGTTTTTCTCGATAAACCAGGTCTCTAGGGTCAATTTCAAAATACGTAAGTAAAATTTGATATGATAGGCTAAATCAAATGGGGAACAAATTGCGTTGAAGATTTTCCCATGTTCGATTACCAACAATATGATGTCTGGTGTTGATTTGAGCTTTGTGAAAAATACTGATTGTTTCAGACATGTTTTGGATGGATACTTTAAGGTCAGAAACTTTCGCAGATCATCCCAACCGCGAAATTATTGCATTTCGCGGGAATAAACTTTCGCGGATAGAGGATTTCCGAAAAAAACAGCGGGAATAGACTATCGCGGGAGAAAAAGGAAAAGTTTTTTTGTTTTGTTTTTTTCGTATTTTTCAATCAATATTTCCCCTACATATATTCCCAAATGATAAAAATAAAATTACGAATAAAGTGAAAATTTTGCTGGAATAATCTTTCGCGGACGATGATTTTGAAAATATTTGCGTGAATAAACTTTCGCGGATGACGAATTTCAAAAATTTCTCGGAATTCTGGCCGTGAAAGTTTCTGACCTTAAATTACTCAGTTATATTTGTTGTTGTATGTTACTTTAAGTAAGGAGCGTAGTGGTATGTCATCTTTCAGCACACTTCCATTCATGTATGTAATCTAAGCATCTTCGTCATTAAAAATGATGCAATAAAATGCACTCGACTCGGGCTCTTAGCGAGGGAATATTAACTATCGCAATGCCGGCAATGCCGTCGGGTCGACCCATGCCGTGTGAGGGAAATTGGGTAGTCAGTTGGTAGCTGACAAAACACTAGAAGGGACTTAACCCATTGCCTCGATAATCATGTAAAGACCTTGTGCATGGCTATTCCATCATAAGTGCGAACCATTAACCATTAACCATAAACATATATGTGATGACCATCGAGTTAGTTTCGAAGGTTCATTGTGAATGGTTTTGGAATCCCCGACCTCTTTGTGAGTTGTTATATCACCTATATAGCTTTCAATATAGCCATGTAATATCATACATGAACTTACTTTTAATCGGTATTTTATTGCTTTGTAGGATTAAATATTAGTAGTTCTCTTCCACTTCTGTTCTGGTGTACAGCCAGCTTCCATAGTAAATCATTGTTTTGAGTTATTCCATGCCCAAACTAAGGGGATTTATCATCAAATACATTCAAAAGTGTTGAAGCTGTGCAATATTGTACGTCAAAGTTGGTACATTTTGAGATTTATTTTGCTTGGAAATCCAGAGAGGCCAAAGAAAAATTGAAAAAATTTTGGACTTAATTTTTTTTAATCTCTGGGCCCACGTGATGACATGTATAATGAGAAACTAGATAAACAGCAACAAAATGTCTGTAAAAATCG
>JAUKPT010003698.1:0-11787 GCA_032273505.1 Nanomia bijuga | reverse complement strand
AACTAAGAAAATCCGTGAAATGCAAAGCTTTTATTGCGAAAAGAAAAATCTGTGCCAACTATTTGTGAACAGACTTTTGTTGATTAATCATTTGCATACGTTTTGTTATTACAATAGGCAATTAAAATTGTACAATACAACCCGATTATCGATTATCCTTAACATTTTGGAAGTATTAATTCATATTATTTGCTGATTAATCAAAAAGTTACACTAAAAAAATATTGTTTTATTTCGCACTTATTTGTCAATAACTCATCAAATAATTCATCGATTTTATTGATCGAACCCTCGCTGAAAAGAGAATTTTATGTTCTTTCTAGTGGTATATAATTCAATATTTTCTGATGTTTAGAAAAAAATGAACTGAACACCATATGTTTAACAAAACATTGACAAATATAAATTAGAAATAAAGCAGTTAGATGATATTTAGTGGAGAAAAGAAACTGTACATATTTTCCCTTCCTCATCTTTGACATGACACCCCTAACCGGTCATATGATTATGTATGTAAAGTAAGAAGTTAATATATTGTATCGCTGTTAAGATATTGAGCCATCCTCTGTAACATGCCAGGCCGTGTTATCCGGTAGGCCGTGTTTCGACGTGAAAACGATCGTAGAATTCTAAAAGGAGATTTTGATATCTGGTAATTAACACAACTTCCAGTATGACATCATCAATTATGAGTTACGTCCGAATAGATTTATAGGTATTTTCCTTCTTTTTTTAAAGTCATTTCTTTACCTAGAACTACTCTCAAAAATACCTGATTTGTAAAAAGGTCTCCCAGATGACGTCACAAATCAGATTTGCTTCTATAGCGTTTTTTTAAGACTATCCAAAACAGGCACATTTAAATGGCCATGACTTCGTCAAAATTCATTATTTCTTGATGCGTATTTTTTGTTTGGTTTGCACAATAAAGGACTTTCGAACTTGAAAACAAAAGTAAAAGTTTTTCTTGACAACGTTCAAGAGATATAGGAAGAAAGATAAGCAAGTAATCTATCATCTATGGTGCTTATAATTTTCGTTTATTGATCATACATTTATTGGATATTGAATTTCGGGATCCATGACGTTATTTATGGTTCTTCAATGATGCGTGACATTTGAATAACTAAGAAGCTTGTGATTAACTATTGGCCGACCCAAAGGACACAATTGTGGAAAATTCATAAACTCTACCATAGTCCATATACTTGACAACATTTTGATTTCGAACTTGTACACGCATCAATAACATGACCACACAGATAGTAAAACCATCAACGGTCAAATTTAGTGGACCACGTGTTTTTCATCGATGTTTCTTTTGGCAAAAAATACATTTCAACATCGTCAACCCTCTTGTAAGTTTGACCTGGTAACCTCATAAAGCGACACAGTAGCATGATTTCTTTTGGCTTCATGTTATAGTGATATTTATTTAAAAATTTAAAAAGATAAAAAGACGAAAAAAAGGAATGAAATATATTTTTTTTGAAAAAATTAACATCAACTACAAAAATTATTAATTTTTTAACGTTTATTTCAGACAAGAAAAATGTCACCTTCTCATTAGAACTGAAAAACTGCTTTAGAGATTTCACCTTTCTTTAAGGCTTCAAAGGCAGCCTCGTAATCATGCAGACTAAATGTGCCAACATCGAGGTGCTTGAAACTCAAATACCTCTCTGACATGTTATGCACTAATTGTACTGTTCTTGCAAAACAGAATCGATTAAGATACGAACTGATTATTTTGATTTCCTTCTTGTAGACTTGAAACGGTTCAAGATGGACTTCAACACCCTGGCCGCACACACCGAATAAAACATATGTTGCTCCCTTGCGAAGCCATTTGAATTCAGACTCAACAGCTTTCATGTTACCTAGAAATAAGGCAAAGTATCTATTAGTTAGTTCATTGTTCAGGTGGTATATTAACAATTAATAGGTCTATCATAATAGTTATACGTGACTATGTTCTAATTTTTGCAGTATCTCTTTTGTCCTGTTATTTTCTCCTTATGATTTAAAGAGAAATTATGGTTATCAAAATAATTTTATGTAAATAAATGCATTGTTATTTTTCAAATTAAGTACAATACGCAGTTTTAAACAATAGCTTATACAAAAAAAAAGAAAATGTTTTACCTGTGCAGTCAACAATGGCATCGAAACCCCACGTTTCATCACCCTTCTTCACAGATTCTTCATACTGCGCTGACAGTATGGCCGGATGTATTGAAGGAAAGCCAAGATTTAGTCGGCCAGCCATTTCCTTGCGATGCTCACTTATTTCGCTTATAGTGACGTCACGGTAACCATGATAATGAAACAATGAAGCCCATAAGATACCGATGATTCCTGTGATGAAATTAACATTTTGCATACGTATTAAAATTTGACAAACTTTATTCTTTAAATAACATATTATATTGGTTAATATTGTCAAAAACTTTTACCCCCAGTGGTGGATATAGGGGACTATGTAATGCAAGGGGCTATTTAATATTTGTTTTCAGATATTTATGGTCCTAAGTGTGAAATGCAGAAAACAAAATAAGCCAAAATTGTCACCCCATTGCACAGAGAATTAAGAGAATGCAAAAATAAATTAACCATCGCTATCTCATATACACTATTACAGTAAAATACCTAAAATTACTCCTTATTTTTTAAATATTAAGTTGTTGAAAAGAACTATCAATTCTTTTGAGTTAGAGCCACCTTTGGGTCCTTCATTAGAACAAATAAGGTTTTCTTTATTTCTACTCGTTATCTATCCAAGTTCTCTAGAAGTAAGGTCATCCTAAGGGACCCAAGAACCTTTGCTCCGCCACTGCTTATCCCTTAGTCATTCAATTTCCTTTTTATATTTACTCCTTCACAGTTTTTGCAATTAAAAAAAGAAAAAAAAAGTTATTATTCCGACTTTTGGGAAAAAGTACCATTAAAGATTTATCCAATGTTGATATACCTGCTCCTCCAATCAAAATCTTGCTATCTTCTGGAATCTTTCCCAAATTGTCCCAACCTCGAACGATGGTGGACAGGGGTTGACAGAACACTGACTGTTGTAACAACATATCCTCCGGTAGTTTCGTACACAAGTGGGATGCAACTGCCGTATATTGTTGGAAACCTCCATCACGCATGTAGCCGAGTGCTGTCTTCATGCCATCTTGCGTACAGAACTGTGTTTGCCCTCGAACACAGTAATAACAATGTGAACAGTAGTCGTAAGGATTCACACATACCCTAAAAGTCAAATAAAATATTTAAGTAATATGACAAAAAATCTAAACTTTATTGACAAGAAGTTTTTAATAAATGTTGTTCATGCTTCTTTGCAAACTTATCTTTTTAAAGTGTGTCACCAAGATCGTCAACTATGAAAAAATTGTTTACACCAGAATATTATATTGACTTTTTCTAAAATATGTACTTTTACAGTTATTCTACAGCTATGATTTCATGGGTCACCAAGCTTATATCCATGCAGGCCCGTGGCTACGGGGGGGGGGGGGGAGTAAGGGAAGGGGGCCCTTTTTGTCGGCAAATTTTGTGAAATTTATTGGTTTTCCGGCATATCTTACGTCAGTTTAAGTAGTTTTCAGTCGCTTGAGATAAATCTGTCGACAAAATTGGTCTCTGCACCCCCCTACAACAAGTGCCTTCGCCACAGGCCTGAATATCAAATAACAGAAAATGCTCTTGTATATGATTGATGATGCGTACCTATCCCCTACTGTAAAATGTTTTACGCCAGATCCAATTTCTGATATGACTCCAGCAAATTCGTGACCTTGAATGATCCTCTTAGCTGCAGGAAATTTTCCAGAAATGATTGACAGATCTGTTCCACATACCCCCGAGTGGGACACCTGAATGATGACATCATTAGGGTTGACGAGTTTGGGCATGGGTTTCGTGATGAGGGATAGTTTCCCGTTGTACAATTGAACAGCAGAATTCATCTTTCGTAACAAATACGACCCTAAAAGATTTGAATAAGAAATCAATATTTATTGGTTGTTTTCATAATATGATCCACGATTTTTCTTCATGCAATTACGAAAGGAAAAGAGTAATTATTATATAAAAAATATGATGATGATGAAAGTTATGAAAACCGGAGCATGTCTCAAGTCCGACGACCCACAAGTCCGACTTTCATAAGTCCGACGACCCACAAGTCCAACGTTCATAAGTCCGACGACCCACAAGTCCAACGTTCATAAGTCCGACTACCCACAAGTCCGACGTTCATAAGTCCGACTACCCACAAGACATGCTATTTCTCGACATGGTTAATCGAATTACTATGTTTTTGATTACTGGAAAAAAGAAAAAATGAGATATAAATTTTCCCAAATGATAAAATCATCACACACAAAGTAATGTATTATTCAGGATCGCTGGCTACCCAAGTCCTTTTATTCGTTTATTAGACGAATAGATGAGGCAGACACCTATTTGAGAGAGCGGAAACAAATCCATTGGTGACTTGCGTTTTATTTAATCAATCTTTGCTAATCTTATTTTATTGTTATAAATTTTAACTGACTTAAAATACTGTTCTTTTTTACTTCAAACCACTAATAAATTAGCTAATAAATAATTCAAACTCACAAATAACGTTTATATCCCTTTCCCAAACACGATATTTTCTTAGTTTAGTAAGACTAATGCGAACGTCAGAAACTTTGGAATTCTAGGTCATCGGACTTCTGAACATCGGACTTCTGAACGTCAGACTTCTGAACGTCAGACTTGTGGGTCGTTGGACTTTTGAACGTCGGGCTTGTGGGTTGTCCGACTTGTGGGTTGTCGGACTTGTGAACGTCGGACTTGTGAACGTCGGACTTGTGAACGTCGGACTTGTGAACGTCGGACTTGTGGGTTGTCGGACTTGTGGGTTGTCGGACTTGTGGGTTGTCGGACTTGCGGCATGGACCCATCCCATCAAGTAATATTTCCTTAAAAGTCGAATAATAGAAAAGAATAATTGTAGTATTTTTTGAAGATTGAGAGAAACAAATGATGTTACGATCGATCGAATTATTTATTTTCTTTACCTTCAATTTTCATTTAATTTTGACTAATTATCTCCTTTGGATACTTAAGTCTCTTAAAGAAGACCGATTTGGGAACATTGTTTATCATTGATTCGAATTGTAGAAAGAAATAACTGAAAACCCTTCTGCATATTTTAAGAATTATTCTAGGACACAAGTACACAAAAAGTGTCTGTTATTTATAAAGAATGTTTTTTATCTTTAAAGATGACATGGTTTGAAGTCCATACAAGAAATGTCATGTCAGATATGATATGAAGAATTTAAATTTGTCTTTATTAGGGATTGACAACTCAGGTAAAATTTTCTTGAATAATGTTGATTGTCAAGAAATGATAAAATTACAATGATATTATAACGAAAGCTATCTTCACTAAACGAAGAAATGATAGAGATTATGACCACATTAGAGCTTTCTACTCATTTGATTAGATCAGCTCATTTCAAAATTGGTTAAAAGATTTTTTGCAGATTATATGTACAATGAGAAATATGGAGCATTCAAAAATAACTCTGGGGGATAAAAAAATTATTTCTAGTCTTATTTTGGAATCATGCAATCATTTCTCAGACTTACATCTTGAAAAATATTTCCACAAAACAATTTGCATGACAATGGTTAAAATTAGGTGTTTCCTATAGTAGCAACAATGTTTATGGTTTCAGTTATTTTTTCTAGTTGCGATGCAATTTACAATGGAAAGTAGCATGCTATTAAAGTAGGAGCATGCTATTAAAATACGTTTTGAGGAGAAGATAACATTCTAAAGCTGCTTTCCAACTTTTATATATAAACAAGAAATGCTACCAATGCTTCATTAGTTTTGATTAAATCAAATCAAATGGCAAATCAAATCAGCTTTTCTGCAAAATTGATAAGAGAAGACATGCAAAAATTAAAGTTATTGTTAAGGTTTTTGTGAAGATCATTTGAGTCAAAAGAAATGTACAGTACAGCAAATATAACAAATAAATCATATCAAAAAATCCCCACTTCTCATTTTTCTTTTTCAAGCAAATAACCTACATGTCATCTCATGTCTAAGATCATCATGTACCAAAAAAAAGGCCAGACTTACATAGTTTCTCTCCCTCCCACTTACCTCTCAAAACAGGCGAAATTTTTTTTGCTTTCCCGCCAGAAGATTTTTTCACAATCCCCCTATAAGTAACTCATTTTTTAACAAACAACTTTTTGGAAAAATACTCAGAATTTTTCTTAACTGTTAAGTCTAAAACACTTCAAAAGAAGGGGTACACCACTTTTGAGGGGGTCAGAAATTTCAGTAAATTTGAAAAGGGGGTTTGCACTTAAGGGGGTTCTCGTAGAAAAGAAGGGGGTCAACACCCTGTAGAAACTATGACTTAACATTTGTAAACCTTGCTCCATTGATTATCAATTATGTAGAGAAACAAATTTCAGAGAGCTATATTTTAGATATAAAAAAAGGAATTATGACCTCCCAAATATCAGGGTTTTCTCATACCAGCCTCCATAATATTTCCAGACATTTTCAACAATTTTCAACAATTTTCATCTTGGAATGCGCAAAAACAACACAAAATGTGCACTTTATTCAAACTATCATAAAAAAAGAAATAAAAAACTATCTTTTTCACAGCAGCATAATGAATGCACGTTTTTTCTTAATACATTTCAAAATACATGAACATAATAACAATATTTTTTTTACAATAATTTTAACATTTTTTTGTATAGCATATACATTATATATATATATTACTTATTTGAAACACTACCTTAAAAGAATTAATTACTTGCTAAAGAAATTTTAGGAATTTATCTTGTGTGTGTGTGTGTGTGTGGTAAATTCTTTCAATGAGTAAGCAGAAAGTTTTGTAGCAGAAGATATTTCTATAATCCCTGTATTATCCTTATTTACAACTTTTCTAAGTGCATACACATCTACATTATTTTTGAAAACCTTCAACATAACTTTCTTCAACGAATATTTAATTCTTCTAAGGTATCAAGTAAAACCGTCAACAGAAAAACTTGTCAAAATTTCAACATCTTTATTAATGTTATAAACAACATAATCATCAGGTAGAAAATACTTGGGCCAACAATATAATCCATCCTAACTGATGATCAATTATTTGAAATGATTAATCAAGGATAACATTGGCCAAAGTATTGTCTACATCAAAATCAACTTCACAATGGAAAACCCCAAAAAAAAAACAGACTGAACAAAAATGAAAAGCTATGCATTATTATCACATGAATGAATTTTACTATTTTTTAGCACAAATCAAATCTCTAACAGAAACCATCAGAACCAACAAAGAACCAATAGTTAACCGAGAAAGATGTACAAATGACCCAATTATCAGACAGTTTTCTCTTAAATGATTAAGGAGTGCAAAAATATCTTAATAAAAAAACAAAAACAATTAAACATTGTATAAATTTCTAAAAAAAAATGTAACTAAATATTCCTTCTTATAATTATATGTTCAATTAGGATAATGGAGTACTCATAAGAAGTTGCAAATAAAAAATGCAAAATGAGTTGTCAAGTTTTTATACCTGGAACGAGAAAGACTGGGATGGCTAGACATTCGTTAACTGGGGTGAGGCCATGTTATGATTGTAAAATTGAGGGACCATTCAGCACAATTCAAGTATTGATGGCTTCAATATAGGAGGATCAAAACTAATTGAAGATGACAAGTAAAAATAACTTTGGCTTTAAAAAAATAATATAATTCTGAAGAAAAAGATGTCCAGGGCTTTGAATAATCATTTCAACACAACATTCCCTTGAGTGTAGTGAGACAAAAAATAAAAATAACTGCATCTGATGCACTTGCGTAAAAAAAATCTGCATTAAAACTAATAAATTTAAACATAAAACCAAAACAATCAAAAAAAGATTTTTCCAGATATTTCTAAAAATGGAGTTGTTAATCAGTCTCCGAAATAAGAATTTTTCTGTGCTGTGTCAAAAAGAGTCTGCAGAAAAGTCTGACAATACTGACAAGTTATGTTTAACAAACTTTATCATCCACTATTCTTTTGTCTTGCGGTTTGCCCCAAAACTATGGCTCTATTAGGTGAATTGTTAAAAATTACATACTTGGTTTACTTGACATGCAAACTTGGATATTAAAACAATCATTTTTTCTTACAAACCACTTCACTTAATTACTCGAAAAGTCGTCCCCCATGGGGCCACAGACGCAGACATTTTCCAAACTATCCAATCTAAATTTTCGACCATTAAAATCTTCAAACAGTAGCTCTTCATATAAAAAAGGGCAAATATCTCAATTAAAAATTGAAATATTTGAAAAACAAACATTTCAGACCATTATCAAGACTGTGCGAAAAATGTTGGCAGCTAGGGGGTGGTGGAGGGCTTCAAAAGAAAGAAATAACACAAATAATACATTAAACAAACAAAACAAGTTTAAAACATAGTTAGTCTAGCTTAGGAGGTAATTTTCTCACCAGCTTGGCTACTATAATATGTATCAAGAAAACCAACTACAATCTCCGTTACAATTGAACGGTCAGATATTTGTTGCGATCGTCCATATAATGCTGCAGCTCCACTTTCAGCTCCTCCAGTTGGCGTCTTTGCTAACTGATTAGCAATATCGCGAATATCTTTAATAAACCTATCAGCTACACCAGGTTTTGTGTGCTGCATTGTTACAGCAATGTGTATACCAGAAGGAAATTGTAACGAACTAAGCAACCATTTCTTCTTAGACATTTCTTCCATTAAAGAATAAATATTATACACATCAGAATTAAATGCGATTACTGAAACGTCAACTGGACTGAGAATTTTAATACCAGGTATTTTTTCTAACGCAGCAGTAATATATCTTGTTGTGTCAATAACTTTTCTTGTACGATCAACATAACCTTTTTCGCCATGATAAACAAGTGCAGCCCATGTTGTGGCTACGACGTTACCAGAACGACTACCAGGCATTGAAGCTGACGCATAGATACCTCCAGTCCAGTCAGGTTGAGAAAAGTATTGATATTTCCGAATATTCTTATTTCGATATAACAGAACTGATGATCCTTTAGGTGAATATCCGTACTTGTGTGTATCCACTGATACGCTTGTAACTCCAGGTAGTTTAAAGTCGAAATCGACAATCGAGAAACCTGCTTTTTGCATAAATGGGATCAAGAAGCCTCCAAGACAACAATCAGCATGTAAATATAGACCATATCGAACAGCAAGTTTGCTTAATTCTTCCATCGGGTCAATACACCCATGAGGATAACTGGGAGCAGAACCTACAAGCATTATTGTGTTCTTGTTAATGGCTCTCTTCATAGCTCGCATATCCGCTCTTCCTTCCGCATCGACAGAAACATGTTGCAGTTTCATACCAAAATAATGTGCAGCTTTATCAAATGCAGGATGGACACTTACAGGGGCAACAATTTCTGGTCGTTTTATACCACGTTCGTATGCAATATTACGGTAAGATAAACAAGCCATCATAACGCTTTCAGTGCCACCAGATGTCATTAAACCACAACTCTCTTTGTCTCCATTATACATGTTAGCAACCATGCGGACAACTTCCGCTTCCATTTTACGTACACCAGGGAAGACATCAGGATGAAGTGGGTTAGACCAAGTAAACTCACTGTAGACATCGGTCATGAGGCTGTCTAATTCTTTATCAGCAGCATATATAATACCAGAACAACTACCTTCATCCCATGCTATACTACCCAAACTCTTGTATCTTGCAATTTCATCTTTGACCATGTCCGGAGTCATACCATTTTTCGGAAGCTTTTTTATATACTGTTGATCCTGAAGATCGTACATAGTTTCTTCCATGTTATTGGTCTCCTTGTCGACTTCTTCTTGTATCTTATTTTTAATGATTGGCAGATTTCGAATCACTTTTTGACAATACAATTTTGAAACGTTGAAAAATCCATCTGTGTTGAAAAATACAAACGGTATAACTCGACGTAAAACTTCGAACAAAAGAAAAGCAAAAAAGCAATAAGTAATAGTATTGGCTACGATTTCCCAGTTTTCCAGACCTCTCGTTTTGTGATGTATCAATAGACGAACTTCATTTAAGTAAAAAACAAAAGTCCAACATAATTCGTTCCAATGCAAATGTTCGGGTAAATGTGGTTCGACGACGCCAAGGATTCCATTCCAAACTGGTATCCAATGATCGTACAAAAACTCAACCACACTCTCCATCTCGACAATTCAGTATTTAGTACTAAAAAATCAAAGTATTTTTAAAATCATATCTCAACATTTCTAAAACAGAGGTTTGTGTAAAACTTCAAGTTCTGACAAACAGTTTTTCTTACCATAAATTAGTTATTTTGGGCAGTTTTCTAACAAATGAATCAAAATACAAAAACATGCTAGTGTCGATAAAAAATCAATGTAAACAGTTTTTTATTGGCATCAGTGTGACTTCAGGATGGGATTTTCCGCTATCCTTGTTTAGCTAAATGATGGTAGTGTATACATCAACTGCCGAAAAATTACTAATTTAACGTTAAAAAACAGTAATGACATCAGTAGATTCAGTCAACCAATGACACTTATGTATGTTACCAGAGAGAAAGTCCATAGTAATACATCTAATTTGATTTTCGTACTGACACGTGATTTGAGTTTTTTTAGTTATTTGAAAAATTTGGATATGGATATGTAAATTTAATAAAAAGGCATTTTATTAATTATGCAAAACAAAATATTGTATTTTGATGTTTAATGAATAGATGGACATTAGGTTGAATGTACTGTCAATCAAGATTAGTAATCCAGCTAAATCTTTATTGTATAATTAAAACATAACCAACTCCAAAATAATCAAAGGACACTGGTTAGTAAGATATAAGATGGAGTAAACATCAAAAGAAACAAATGTAAATATTTAGGCCAAAAATCCTAATTCCCTCCCCACCTCCTCGATTTTGACAAATCATGCAACAACAGGGAAGATTTTTTGATTTTTGTTTACAAGTTTAGTTGAATTTTGTCCAGGTTTTTTTTGGCAAGGTGAATTTTGACCACCCCCAACTATCAACTCCATCCCTGCACAGAAAACAAAATAATGGAAAAAATTCAAATGGTCGATTCAGTCCGAAATATCCACCCTTGATATTTACTTGATATTTTACCATGCACTCATAAATTAAAAAAACATTTCACATGCTTTAATGCATTATTAAATTCACACTTCTTCGAGAAAATTGAAGAATAAAAATGAGTCTGTTTCAAGCTTACATATTTCGTTTTCATTCTACTTATCATATTCAAGAAAATGAGCCTGATTGAGCTAACAACATAAAATATAGAATAATAAATAAATAATTTCATTGAAAATAATATTGGAAATAAGATAAAACAGAACTTTCTAGTCACTGTTATATGGAAATACAATTTTTCTTCATATTGGTTCACACTGCCTGCTTTTCGAAAACTCTTACATAAAATGAGTTTGTTGAGCAATAAAAAAATAAAAAAGATATAATGCAACAGAGTATTTGCTTCACTAAGGGAGGCTGTGGACCTTAAAGATTTGTAGTAATACATATATATATATATATATATATATATATATATATATATATTACTATAATAAGTAAAGATAAAAAAGTTGTTGTTTTTCTTGATGTACCACAGTTTGCGTCTGGGAAACTCAAAACTAAAATAGATTACTGTAAAAA
>JAUKPT010003697.1:0-11789 GCA_032273505.1 Nanomia bijuga | reverse complement strand
TTTTGGGGGGGTATAAATTACCCCCCCCCCCCCCGCTAAATATAGGGTTAAAGAGGGAGCAAGGTACTAGATATAGTCGTCATGTGGATTTCCAGGCCGCGTGGGAAAATGCGACCTACACCTGCTCTTGGAAAGCAACCCCCCTCGGTTTTGAAAGTGCAAAAATCGCTGCGGCACTTTAATGGTATCTTCTGCTGTTCTATCGAATGAATTAACACGTGTTAGTTTTTATTGTTGCTGTTATCATTAAAAACGTTTTTACGAGAGGGATTTACACGCCTTTTTGTGCTGGATAAGACGTTTTTTGTTACTATACAGCTACAATTTGAATAGAAACTCGTCTTACTTAACGACATCAATTTTTGAAATAAGTCATACGAATAACACGATTTATATCAAAAGATTATTTTGCATATCTTAAACTCGACTGCGTATAAATAGAAAATTAATCATTTATACTTATCAGAACGAGATGTGTTTATTTAAACCCATGTAATATTGATAACATTTTTTTAACAAGTCTTATTGCCATAGGGAGGGGAATTAACAACATTCTTTAAATAAATCGATAAGCCTGCGCATTTCTTTTTGAATAGCTTCTTTTAAAAAATACGTTTAGTAGTTTTGTAGGAAAAAATTGATACCATTTGGAATTATTTTATTAATGCAATCAATTTTTTTTATTGTTTACAATTTCTTAGTTCATAACGGACTCAGTTAGTAAAGTAGATTTAAACTACATAATAGACAAGTAATTTGTCTTTAAATAAACATGAGGAAATAAAGTTGATCGCACGCATTCACGAACACAAGAAGGATTTGTATTGAATTTAATTTTTATTAGAAATAGACGGACGAAAAACAACAACAAGTGAACATTATAGAAAGCGGATAAAGAAAGAATACTTTATCATCAAAGATGGATTATTATAACTAGTGTTGCATAGATCATATAAAATATTATTCATGTAGTTGTTTGTTATTGTTTTGGTTTGAAACTGAACTGGCGATATAATGGCAGAGTACAGTCAAGTTAGAGCACCAAGATTGTGTCTTATGATGAGAGAGGATATTGGTTATGGATTTAATTTACACGGTGAAAAAGGAGTCGTTGGACAATATATAAGTGCTGTTGATCCAGGTAACGTTAACAGTTCTCGCGGCATATATTTCATTAGCTTTGTTATGCTTTGATTTTTCTTCTAATCAACTTAATTTTGACTCATACAGAAAAGTTAAAACCATGCTGACTAGATTAGAATCATAACTCTTATCCTCAATGAGTTGTAAACCAGATTAAACTCAACTTAATCAACTCGTTTTTATAATGTATAAGCTTCTTCTGAAACAAGGTTGTTGACCAAGTAAAATGGAAGAACGATTTAATCTGTAGAATGAGAAAGATGCTCAATTTTGTGTAGATACTGTATCTTTCTATTTTGAAGAGGTAGTCACCATTTCTGGACATAGTTTCTTTCAGGTTTAGTGAAATTTTTCTTCTTTTCAAAGGTGCTGTTAGCAATTAGCATGTACAAATATCTTGTCAACAATTTAATGCTATGATAACATGAATGCCATATTCATTAGGATATGCTCCCTGTTGAATAAGTAATTATCAGTAATTTCTACTAACGCAAAAGCTATTGTTTTTGTTTTTTCGCTATTGAGACTTTATTGCAATTTTTTAGCAATCGTATGATTAGTGACATAATTGTGTCAGAACGTTTCGAACTTTCTTTAAAAATGTTGGATTTTGTTAAAAAATGATGAAAAATATTGGAAAATGAGGAATGTCAAAATAAAATGCATTTGAACAAGCACATAAATAAACACACTCAGTTAAGCACCTTTGAGCCCATGCATGGCCATATGGGTGCTTATCATCCAAAAATCCTGCTTTCTAATGATAACGTCTTATTCCAATGAATATGGTATGTTTGTTTTTGCAGGCCAGACTTTTTTTATTTAGGTTGCAACTTCAGATATGTAGTCAGCAGATTGTCTTATGATTAGTTATTTTCCATACAATCACACAGCCACTGTGCTTCAGTCACTGGGGTTCATTTCTCCCCTAAAGCTCTTCCCAAAAATCAAGTCATAGTTTAGTTGGCTGTGATATTGGAAAATGGCCTTCAGGGGGGTCTTTGAAATCATAAATATTCCACAAATAATGTTATTGAAATTAAATGTGGATAAACATATATTGTTTTTAAAATCACTTTAAAACCCACTTTTTTAACTTATAATTTTAGGCTTTAGTGGGAGTATACCAAAATTTGGGCTGATTATTAAGTACCATCCAGGAAACTAAACTGCAAGTTGCCAGAGCTTAGGAATCCTTACTTAACCCTGTGCTGAGCTGACTATGTGATAGATATTTGATTAAATGACATTCACAGTAGCAGTAATTTCAATTTCCTATGTCTTATCATGTTTTTATCGCACAAATAAAGGAAATGAAATATGACACATCAGGTCAGGTAATTGGTTAATGCTGTTCAAATCTGACTTATGAAACATTAATTTACTACTTTCTAAATGAGAGACATATTAATGTTTACAAAGTCATTGTATTTGGAAGGTGTCTCCTAGAACTTCTACATTTATGACACATAATGGGGTTATTGAAGTCCCCCAAGATCCTACATACCTTTTCATTTCTTGTCTTTTCTTGTCAGATGAGAATCAACAAGAATAGGCAAGGACAGATAAGAATAGATGAGATTTAACTGGAGAATAGGCTTCATATGCTAAAGAGAAAAGCTTTGATATGCTTATTTGGAAATTTTGTCACAAGAGGAAAATTTATCTAAAATAAAAATATTGAGGTTTTAGGGAATACTTTTTGACACATGTTTGAATTTGATTATTTTAATATGTTGCATAATACTAATCATCTGATCAAATGCCATAGTATTTTTGATATCATGCTGATCGAAAGATGGTTATCTTTTGATGAGTAACTATGATTTTATTCTGTCAAACCATTCAAAAGGTTGATACAACTCATTAGATTTATTTTATATTCATATGGAATTCCAGAACTAGTATTTGCATTAAATACATACTGAATACATACTTTCACAAAAAAGAAGTAAATGTAAATTTGATTTTATAAAATACATTTTCTTATCAGTAATCAATCCCAAGGTATTTTTAGTTTAATATATAGACTGAAAGTATCAAAGCAGGCGGGCAGACAATTTTAAACAGTTTTTACATCCACATTCGAAATGGACTCTTCAAAAAGCTGTTTGTTAAGTAATTGCTCTTCACAAGAAAAATAAATAGATGGTATGTTTCTTGTAATGCAAAGTATGTTTAAAGGAGGAGATCAGATTAGATTACATCCTAAATACTATGCTATGAATCATCCAACAGACAATTAAATCTATTATTTTTATGATAGAATGGACTGAACTATTAATAATCCTTTAATTCTATTTTTCATTATCTCTCGAAACATAAACTTTCTCATCTGTTAGTTGCTGGAATTACTATCATCATATTTTTAGCCATATTATTGTTATTGTTTTGCATGAGCATGGAATTCAGTCTTACATTTTGGATTTTGCACACTATGCAAGTAAAATAACTTTCAACTTTTTTATGTTGAGTTTTATTTGTCCACTTTAAAAATGTTCTCCACTCTTCTGATACATGAGAGTGAAGTTTTGACAATTTTCGTTTTTCTTTGCACTTAATCCAAGATATTTCTTAGCAGAAGACACTTATTCAAAGGATTGTAATATTATCCAAGTGAGTACTGCTCAACAGTGGTTGAAGCAATATTCTTGATAAAAAGACATGGCATAAATCCTGAAATACTTAATCCCCCCTTCTTCCTTATAGCCCTATCCAGCAACAAAGTTCATATCCCATTCCTTCTTGTTTTTTTTCCAGGAATTTCAATCCCCCTTTATAAGAAGAGGAGAGGAGAGGTCTAGCTATGGCTTTGGTTTTCAATTCTCAATGCAATGTTGTACAAGTTTCATCATTTATTTCTCTTTCATCAGGTTAAACATTCTTTTGAGGGTAGTTTTTCGGAGTTTTAAATAAAATAAAATGTCAAAATTATGTCAAAATGAGGTCTTGACAATATTTAATTCCTGCAATTTTCTTAATTAATGTTGCAATATAGAATTCACAACTTCGACCCAATTTTATCATTGCAAGATTACTCGATAATATACGCAATATCTTCAAAACTGGTTTATTTCATCATTATCTAGTTTGTTTTGTTTGTTTTTGTTACAGTATCTTACAAATATATTTGACCACAAACTACTAAGTTGGTTCTTGGGAAACTTTATTGATTCACATATTAATGGCATGTTGATAAACTGTGTTTATATGAAATGTGTTTTGCATGTTATTAATTAATCTTATTGTGACGTACCTATTTGATATTTATTGAGTAACTGGAACGTAGCCAGTGCTAAAGTGAATTTTTTATTTCAATGATTGATCTTTAATGTGTGCTTATATATTTGACAGCAAAAACTACTTCCTTGTCAGCACTTTCGTTTCTCTAATATGGTGACTAGTGTGTTTTATGTTAAATAATAGCCTCTTACTTATGAAATGAACCTTACGATAAGATCAATATCAGAAGAAAAATTCCTGAATAAATTGGTTTCAAATATTGTCTGGATATCTAGGATCAGTTTTTTTTTCAAGAATTAAGGATAAAAGAGGCAGTATATGTATGGTGTTAAGAAAGTAAATACATGTTTCTATACTTAGTCTTTTATGACTTTTAATCAATTAACTACTTCAACTTTGTACAAAACATTAATATTTGTTCTCTCTCAAAAGAATAATACAATAAATACAATATCAATTTAACACCCAGAATTTCAGATTTAACCTAGCGAGCCAGTATTTTGAGTTAAATAAATACTATTCAACGGGAGCTATATTTGAATCGCCAATATTTCAAATTCCCTTACCAATATGAATAATTATCCTATTGTTTATTTACAAAACTAAAGCCCTGGACACCCAGGATGCTATGATGGTAAGTATCAGTGCCATTGGCTGTAATCATGGCTTAATCTCACACTGTGGGTGAGAGAACCATATTGCAATTACACAGGTTACCACAACAAGCCAGTTTACCCCCACTCGAGAAGGAACCCATTCATAAAAGCAGCCAATAGCATGAAACATAAAACGAAAACATATCATTGTCAGTTTAAACATCCTCACATAACCTTACCATGTAACAATAATTTTTCTTTCTTTTTAGCTGAAGATGTTTATTCTTTTATTGAGATGGCATCATCGAAAGCCTTGTAATTTGAAGTTCTGTCAAAACTCAAAACCATGAAAAAAAAACTGAATACTTCTTTTTCAATCTTATAAAAGAGTAGGTTAAGCTCCTCTTTGAAGTCATTCCCCTTGTGATCAGTACTTTCAATGTGTTGCCTAAACAAGATGAAAGATCAGAATGTATTATAGGGAGTTTGACCGATTAATTCAAATTATCAATAATTCTGGTTTGTTTACTTTTCTAATAATGGTTGTCAGATATGTTTGTTTACTTTATACTTTTGACATGCTTTAGTAAATGAAAAAAATAATGCAGTGTTGTAAATACTGCAACAGTCATATTAGCATAGGGAGGAGGTTGATTTTTTTTTGACTCTCATTGACTACTCATCTACTACTCATCTACTTTTATGATGAAGAAACTAACTACATAGGCTAAGAAAGGCTCCCTTAATATTTACCAGTTCTTCGCAGTGATCTGGAAGTATATAGAATTGTCCAGGAGTACGAGAAAATGTTGGAAATGTTGGGGAATGCTGTTTTAATTTAGATTTGTTCTGTTTTTGACCTGGTATGATTACATCAAAGTTTTTAATATACAAATATGGTTCAATTATTAGAAAAATAAATGAATTGAATTATTTAAATAACATCTTTAAAACAGGTACCTAAAAGAAATTATTAATTGATCACTGTCTACTTGTTATTCTATGTCGTTCAAATTTAGAAAAAAATGTAAAATATTGTTGAATTGTTTCAATCGAATTCAAACTCAAACTTTAATACTAAAATAAGTGTTCAAAATTTTAGAACCTTATAGAACATTCGCAGAGTACCAATGTTATGTTCTTATGTTCTTGTCCTAGGTACCAAAAATAAACATATTTGAAATTGGGGGAGGGGGTGGGGAGCTGGAGTAATGGGGGACGATCAATTATTATGGGGTTACCTTCAACCCTAGAAACCATGAACTTACTGTGCAAAAGAGAACAGGAAAGAAAAGGGCCTCCCATCAGCAACTTCAACATGTCAAAATCGAAAAAGGGAAAATATCAGCGACTTTAATATTTTTTAAATGTTGAGTTAAATGTTAAGTTTTGTTGAAGTCGCTAGTGGGGTGGGAGTGGGGGTGGGGATCTTTTTGCAAAAAGTAAGATGGACAGAGCTTTTTGGGATAATATTTATTACTAAATAAGTCAGGTCTTTCAAGCAACTAAGGTCAAATGTTAGTGTTATTCTATCTGCGACCTACTATTTATTCTTTTTGGATTTTCTCACTAGACCTATAGACTTGTTTAAATTTGTAACAATATTTTAATTGTTTATAGTCTCCCGTTACAAGATTTGTGCTATGTTTCTTGCTTTATTTATTTATCAAATGTTTCTTCATTCATGTACACAATGTTTCTTTTTAGCATCTTAAACACGCTGTTCACTTATGTTAGCGTTAATTAGGCTATAATTATTTTATTCATTTCATATTTGCTTTACTTATTAAGTTTAAGTGGAGTAAGAACTTTTCGTGAACATCAGGCTACATTTCTGAAAATTATTTTGGTGATAGTTATGCCACTAATTAATCTTGAAACAGCTCTGTTTTTACCTAGACTCATAACCTTCTAGTGAACACTAGATTTCACTTTACCCCCTACACCATCAACAACACCTTTGCCATGGGAAGTTGCCGAGAACTTCCAGAAAAACGGTTTGTCATGTTTTTTTGCTATTCTTGAATTAAAAAACGCATATACTGGTTTTTGAATTCAGAACATGGACCATCAGACCAAATCACCTCTGACTTAACTCCATCATTTGGTAAAATAAAATCGCTGTAAAGTGTCTACAGATCGCACAGGTGAACAAATTAATACCTCCCCTTGCCCATAAGGCACCCATGGTTTCATTCTGTAGCTCACATTGGTATGCCATGGCATAATCGATTTGTAACACTTTAACAGATGGATCAGTAAGATCTTTCTGGAATTGAGCTGCTTTAATTCGTTTGGCATTTTGATGTCCCTTAACTTTTGCAAACAACTGTTGTAGCTCATCAAATACTTCAGCAACTTTGACTTCTTTCATAACTACTGCAATTTTTTTGTAGGTGTCATCACCATCATCATTATCAGTTTTCTTATTACTTGGAACCTCAATAACATCCCATTGTTTATAGTTGGTAATGCTATTCATTAGCTTCCTTGGAACAAATTTTTTGCCATCTTTACATTCTTTGCAAGTATTTTGCCAGCATTGACTGTTAGGTGAAGTGTCACATAACATAGCCTCCCACCAGGATGAATCATAACTGCACCCCCATAGCCTCTAGTTTAAGAAACAAATTTTCGTGTATTTGGCATTTACATTGTTCTTTTGGAGAATCACCCATCAGTAGAAAATTTTTTGGACGTGCTTTGCAGAATGTTGAAAAACTGGACTTTTCATCCTCTTTTTCACAATTTTCTAAATAAAGTGCATATGCCTCTTTGAGATACATGGTTAGGTAATATTTTCTCAGCTTTTGTTTCCCGTTTTCGCCCCAAACAGTCATTTCATCTCATTTTCCTGGCACGATATCTGATCTATAGAAGAACTGTTCAATCTTTTGTTTATTAGGATTCTCATTATTAGTTTGTGTTTTTGTTTTTTTTTACATCAAAGCCAAACTCAGCAGCAAGACTTTCAACAACGACTGCTTTCTTTCTGGGTGAAGTTGGAAGCTCTGTTCGTACTCGGTTTACTGCTTTACTAAAGCTTTGTCGTGTTTTACATGGGGTTTTCCTTTTTGAATTAGTCATTTTTAACATTGCTATAGCAGCTGTATTGTCAGTTGTTTTATTTTTCGTAACTTTATTTTTCGTACGTATGCTCCTTATTCTTGATGCCTCTGATTTTCTAAAGTCCTTGATTTCATCGCTTGTCATTTGATTCAGCTCTTTGTCACGTTTACTCTTCATTGCCTTTCGTACCCTTTCCCTTTCCTTCTCCCTAAATTCGAGTTTCTCTTCCTCTGACATGGCTTGTAATTTGTTCATTCTCGATTTCTTTCAGCTGCTGTCATTGCCTTCTTTTTAGTATCCATCCTGAAAATAATTGGTTTTTCATATATTATCAGATTTAAGATAAATGTGATAACTATATTTAATAATCTTCAAAAATTAAATTGTTCTTACCTAAATTTAAGTTAAATTAATAAATTTGCTGTCCGGGAAAATTCCTTTGTTGATGTTCACTCGATGGTTACTTTTTGTGAAAGACAGTTTCTTCAAAATCTTTTCTTTTTATAGTCCTGATAAATCTGTTTAAAATGCAGAACGAATCTAAAAAATACTTATGGGATGTTTCAGTGCTTATGAAGCCATCAGTTTTTTTTGTCTTATTGATATAAATAAATTTTGATTTTACATATTTTGTTGTCTGTTTGGCATAATATATAGTTTTATTCTGTTCTGTAAAATGAATAAGTTAGGTTCGACTACTGAAATATGATTGAAATGCAGCAAAATGGGATAAAAATCAATCTGAAGTGATTTTAATCACTGTTTTCTTCAGTATAATAATCTTTTTTTAAATTATTCTTCCATGTTGATTGTAATTGTACGTTATGTCACAACCTGTGACATAACGTACAAGTTTTAGTCTCATTGATAAAACTGGCATAATTAATTTTGTAACTCATTTGTTCCAGGTTGACAAATAAAGGTTAGAGATAATACTTTCCATTAGAAATTAAGCCTTCTTTTCATTTCTTGTGTTTATTAAAAAACTTTTAAGTTTAAATCGTGACGTAACGAGGTTCAAACTTGTAAAGAAGTACCAATAATCTTACAAATAACGCTTTTTTATATGCAGCAACAATCATTTGAAACATTTTTAGGCTTTCCTTTCTGAAATAAAACAAATGAGGCTTTGATGGAGCTTCCATACTGTATATATTTGACAAAGAAAAAACAATTAAATTTCTCATAAAATTTCTTCAAAATTTGTAAAACTTTGGTCAATATAAATTCATTCACAGAGTTATACTAGATATCCAATTTATGTAAATGTGAAAAGTAGAAAGGTCTAAAATACTCATAAAAGTGTCAATTTTGTTTAAAGTTCAATTTAAAAAAATTCCAATCCTGCTTTTCATCTGGTAATTAAGTTTTAATTGTATTCATGAACTTGAAACATGTGTTTCCATGTATTATTATTTTTTTATGGTAACGTGCAGGAAGTTGCTTCATTCAGTACATCAAAAATTAATAAAACATATTTCAAAAAATTGTCTGAAGAACAAGCATGCTTATTCTGGTTCATTCTAAAAAACAGTTAAGTTAAACAAAATGGTTTTAGAAACTGCATTTTGCGGACAACACTGCATCTACATATAAAGGCAACAGCAAAGTTTTGTTTTTCGAACTGATCATTTCTTCTTGTCGTAAACTGTGTTAAAGGGGAACTTTAGTCATTTTTGGTATTTAGATATTTGGAAGAGCTAATTAAAACTAGACGGACAAAAAAAACGCAGGTTAAAATCTGGTTCCATTCTCTTGTATATAAATGTGAGATAGTAAAAAAATGTCTCTATCTGGACTGAACATTTTCCTAGTAACCCGATCTCTTACAAATTTCTATATTCTTCCAGGTAAAGGAACTCCACGATAAAAAAGCATACCAAAAACAACTTGTCTGGCTGTTCTTCTTCATCAAACACAACTTCCTCCTCGCCGTTGTCTTCTGTGTGAACAATCACATTTTCATCATTATTTGCATGGAATTCCATTTCATCATCCTACTCATCGTCAGACCACTTCACTAATTTTTGAGGATCAGAATCATTACTGTCACTACTACACGATAATATCGGTTTAAATTTTCGTTTACCACATCTATAAGGACCAGGATGATTAACGCGAATCATTTCAGGCTTCGAACCATATGTTTTTACATAATCCTTTTTCTGGCAATCTGACCGCTTCACATCAGAACAAATACAGTAGGACATTTTTGTACTGTTTCATTGGGCACCGAAATTCTGCTTAAACATCCATCTTTACAAATCTCAAATTCATTTTTCAATTCAATTAGTCTTGGCTTTCATTTATTTTGCCTTAATTGCCTCTTCCTTTTCTTTTTTAAGTCCTCTTAACTTTTCAGCTATACCATAACCAGACATCGATCCATGTACTGACCATTTCTTTCTTCTTTGGTCGAATCTTTTTCGGCTCAAGAAATCCTGGAATTTCCTCGTAATTAGATTCGTGTTCGTGTTGTCTTTCCAGCATATCATTTCTTTCCTTCTCCTTTTGAAGTTTGAACTTCAGGTATCTCATTTAATTGTATTGTGGCGTAATCCCTCATGTGTTCGAACATATTCAGTATCATTCTGATCTCTTTTAGTTGGTGTCTTATCGATGCCGTATTTAGCAATTAGCATTTCTGCTTTCTTCATCTCCTTCTGATTCATCCAGTTGACATTTAAACCACCTTCGGTTACTCCAACTACCTTAGCAGCTCGTCGAATGCCCTCTGGTGTTGTCCATGATTGCCGAACATCTCACAAAATAGCCATAAATCCTTCTCTATCAGTTTTCATCTCCTTGGTAAACATCTGCTTTTTTTGCTTTTCGGTAGTGGCTGTTGAGTGATTGATGAATTTGATTCAACTAAATCTGGAGGAATGGCCATCGGTAGTTTCTGGATGACCTTTTCTTGATGCATTTATTGAAATATTTGTAGACATCTTCGAGGGAATACTTGGCTTGAATCCATTTCACGTTGCAGTAACTGGAAGGTTTTGAATATCAGGATTTACCATGCAACTTGTTATTCCTTTGCATTTAAAAACTACTTGACAGACTTCAATACCACCATTAAAAGAAGCGAAAGGACGAATTGTGATACATTCACGGTTTTTCAGGATCATTTCCTTTTGCATTCCTCGCTAAGCTCTTCATATACTAGGCCATTTGCCGTCCCATCGATACCATAATTTACGAGCTGCGGTGTCTCGTCGAAGTTGTAACATTCTTAATGAAAAACCTGAGTTACAATATTGACTTATTACATTCAAAAAGAAATCTTTTTTCGAAAAAACTATATTCCAAAGGGGTGTACCCCCCTGGCGGTTGATTTTGGGGAAGATATGCGAATACTCATTGTCAAAGGTTTCTTTTCCAATTTTTAACTAAATAATATGTTTTCATTATTCAAAAGACTCTGTCAATCTTGATTAACTAGCAAAATTACATATAGTCAAAACTTTTTTATCGCAGTTTTTGGCTAAGAAGTTACATTAACAATATTTTTGAGTCAAAAATGAACAAAATGTAAAAAAAGTGAGGTAAAACTGCATTATTTTGATAGATATAAATTTATATCAGTTAAGTAGGGTATTATACTATGTGCTTAATCAGAAATTTTTGCTGTGCCGTTGTAGGATAAAATTGAAGATACAAGTAGTAACAAATTTCTGCCACCTGCTGTCTGGACTAACTACAGTTGAGAAAAACCATATACCATCAGGGGTACCG
>JAUKPT010003696.1:0-11789 GCA_032273505.1 Nanomia bijuga | reverse complement strand
GGGTTATTAAAAAGGCAATTAGTCCTTCGGGACTATCCGTGACATAATTTGTAGCCTGTATAACTTAGAATAAAAAGTACTAAGAGAGATATTAGAGTAGATACATTTTTCCGGATACCCTGTATTTATCTGTCATGGCACTCGCAAGTTATTTTCTAGGATAAAAAAAGGTTAGAGAAAAAAAAGGTTAGAGAAAAAAAAAGAAGCGAGAGCAAAGAATTGATCAGTTGAAATATCTTTTTGATTGAAAATTTTGTGACCATGAACTATATTGTAACAATGTAGTTTTTGGCTTTTGAACATCCTTCAGACCTACATTTCCAATGAAAACAAAAAGAAGGGAAAGTATGATATGAGACAGTCTAAATTCATGACGAAATATTTGAATAAAAGTGCGTTAAATAGTTACATAAAAGCATGATGTATAAAATCTACAGAAACTGTTTCTTCAAAACATTTGTGTGAGGTTATTTCTTTAAGAACGTATACAATAGCTTTGATGTCAATCAATTTATCAAGGTAATTTCTTTTAAGAAAAGTCTTCAAGAAAGATATCAGACGCAGTAACAGATAGAATGCAGCAACATTCCGTCAAACAAGAGGATGAATCTACTGAATGGTTTTTAAAAGAACCTTTCAAATAAACAACCAAACTTACTTTTTTAACACGTTTTGATCGGAATTGTAAAAGATATTTACCTTATTCTTACAAAATGTGTGTTCAACAGACAAACTCTTCTACAAATATATGCAACTTCAAACCAAAGGCCGGACATTTTTAAACAACATTTTTAAACATTTCGAACATTTTTAAAAAAGCAATTGAATGGCAATTATTATTTATAATAGACCAGCGGCTCAGTGAGCTGAGTGTCAACATAAAAGGTAACTATGGAGTCGGATGTTTTTTGGTCATTTGAGGTATGCTGATTACGAATATAACCGGTAATTGGAGTGAATAGGAAGCTTTCGGCCATCATTAGCCAGTCCATTCCAGTATAACGTACATTTTCAGAATGTTTAATTCTAAATTCCAATTACATAGCTGGATTAGGCATGAAAAGTAATGATGAAGAAAACGGTATGATTTTCCATGTTTGGATTTGCACTTCCCGAGATAATTGAGATTGAAATTGGCAAGATTGGCGAAATTACGCTGAATCAGCAGTTTTTTTGAAACTTTAAACCAACAATTAATTACTCCTGATCATTTGATCATTTTTTTCATTGCCAAATCCAGCTATCTAATCGAAATTACAATTAAACATTTTGAAAATGCACTTTATACTGGAATATACCTAAATGGACCAAAAGTAGGCTAATTAAGGCTAATAACGGCCGAAGGCTTCTTATTCAAACCGATTATCGGTTATATTCGTAATCAGCATACCTAAATGGACCAAAAAACATTGGATCCCATAGTTATCTGTCATGTTGACACTCATCTCACTGAGCCGCTGGTCTATAAGGTGAATGTATTTATACGTTTCACCATTTGTTTTTGTTGGTTCAAATAGATATTTTTTAATGGCGAAACATGGCGAAACGTTTCACCCGGCCTTAAGGTAAGGTAAGGTAAGGTAAGGTAAGGTAAGCCGTTGTCGGGCTAAACGAGGCCATGACTTAAGTCCTATCTAGTGTTTCGTCAGATATTAACTAACTACCCAATTTCCCGTACTTGGCATAAGTGGACCTGGTTAAGTCTCTTACAGTTCTTCTGTATGATGAAACATTCGTAATAAAAACTTGGAAAAAAGTAAAACAAACATGACAAAGAAATGTTTTACAATCTAGTCTTCCGTATTTTCATACTTTTCACTTCAACCATATTCCTAGAATATAACGGTTCAAAGCAAATACTTACTTTAAGGGCAGAAAGTGAATTTCAATTTTAGAATAACTTTTACCGATTAAACTTTCGTGAATGCTATTGAATGAAGACATTTTTTAATGAATCGTTTAAAAAAAAAAAACTTTCTTGCAAAAAAACACTTCCGAATATGTAAATAGAAATAGAAATAGATTTTTCTCGAATGTCTTTTTTACTTTCTTACCTGGCAGAAATTTTCGCGAAACCCAAAATTAGGTAAGATGGTAATTTTCTGTGAAATAAATAATGAACGTCGAGTGCATACGTCAAAATGACCAAGAAAAATTCACGAACTTTATGATGGATGGGTTTTTAATAAACCTTGATGGAAGAAATTTTCGTGAAAGAAATTTTCGGCCCCTTTTCGCGAAATTAAATTCCGCAAAACACGTCAAAAATGGTAATTTCCTCCAAAGTTACGTTTGTGTTTTTCTCTCCCTTTTGAGCTTTTTTAAGGCAATAAATTAGTCAATTCGCGAAATTATGTTTCCCTAATTTCGACTTTCCCATTTGCGAAATTAAATTCCGCGAAAATTTCTTCTCGCGAATTAAGTTGATAGTAAATAACGTCACGGCGAACCTTCATAATGATTCGTCTATTTAGATAAATGAATGTTTTGACGAGAAAACATGAGATAAGATAATCTCGAATTTAACCTGACAGATGCTTGATGATGTAGATTTCAACAACAAAAAAAGGCTCAACCCTTATTAATTAAAGAAGAATACAAACTAGGATCAAACGAGCAAGTCTCCTACTAGAGATGATATGGATTATATGTGATCCAGTGGGCAGTTTTATCTGCACTCTGCTTCTCTTGTCCAGACGTGAACAAACTTTTATATACTTTACTCGCTTTAGGGTCAATTAGGGGCTCTTTCTCCCCTTTCTCCCCTTTCTCCCCTTTTCCCACTTTATCCTTTTTATCTTTCTTAGATGAACCAGCAGCAACCGTGGCTGCTTTTTTAACGTCTTTTGGTATTTTGGGGACTTTTGGGATAACAAAGTGATCCCCGTTTGTCTTTTTAGATGAAGAAGAAGATGGTACACAAGTACCGCCATCTTTTATTTCTGTAGAAGTTCCCGGCGTTTCACTTTCTTCCAATTTCCGTTTCGATTTTTTCAACTTTTTATCTTTGCGTGACGCTTTCAACTTTTCTTTCCGTATTTTCATATTTGTCGTCAGCAACGCCAGATCGTCGTCTTCGGGATATATGATGATAACGTCATCCTTTTCAAAAGGGCTGCCACAGCAGTGACACGTTTCCGAGACGACTTCTTTCAAGGCGCGTTCTGATAAGACGCAACCACAGCTCCACAACGCACAGAACTTGGATGTGCCGTTCATCTCCAATCCTGAAAAAGAAAGAAAGTACTTTATGTGACAACGGAACATTTCTGTGCTATCAATTGAAAAAAGTTGCAGATTAAAAGCATGCTTACGGAAATTATAATAAATTCCATAATCGCTGAAGCGAGGTCTCAAGAATTGTAAACAAAGTTAGCGCAGCAACTACTTTCAGAGACAAAAATTCGAGGTTTTTTCCAGGTTTTTAAGGAAATTTGCACCTAAATTCAAGATCCTTATTGAGGGTCGGAAAGTATATGGCATAAGGAAAATATAAATATAAAAGGAGTGTTTTTTTAGACTTTTCATATATAATAATGTATTAATCAAGCTTCTAGTCTCCAAGGAGGATGCCTACACAATCTTTCAAGGTTTTTCATAATTTGTGCAACTTTTCAAGGTTTCAAGGTGCTATTTCCAAATTCCAAGCTATTCTATTCAACGTTTCAAAGTTTTTTCAAGGTAGTGGCCACCATGACTATACCTCATTCATTGTCATTGAAATCAGTTTTAACTTATATACCTTGCTCTACTACGTACGAGTTTTAGCTCTGACTTAGATAATATATTTGAAAAAAGTATTCAAAAATTTGTTCGGAACGCCCATAAGATAAAATCGATGCACCATTTTCCTACAACAACAATAGTAATACTATGATTTTAAACAAAAGTAGTTAGGCTTGTTTTTGAGAAAATCGCATAAAAAAAATAAAAAATGTCCAAAATAGGTTCAACTAAAGTTGAGAATATGATCTTCAATACTGGTAGTAACATGACCCTCAATCACAACAAACTCGACTATTAAGTATCAATTACAAAATATTTGTCAGTCACTGAACTCGAAAACCTGTTTTGTCGAAGGTCATGAAAAGCAAAAGCAAAAAGGTGGAAATGAATATATTGTACTGGAGTATTCTTCTTTTTAATTTTATCATTGAAAAATGTCTTTAGCGCGCCCGTTCGACATATGTGCGTCAAATACTGTATGAAACGATGCGATCCAGACGCCAGTGCGGAAGAAATGAAGTGCAGTTTAAGCAGGGAATCCTTATGTAATAGAATCTGTACATTGCTGTTATTCGAACCGACTGCATACGCATGTACGAGAAATTGTGTTCCGAAGAGCCAACTATGCAATGATAGCTGAAGAGAAGAATACAGCACAATACGATGCAGTAGAACACGAAGAAAATGTAAAGAAAGATGTTCAACAAAGAAAGTATAGAAGAAGCTTGGATTAAATGAAAGGTTCTAAAGAATTATGAACATTAGACGGACTTCGTTGACTTATTAATTATGTGTTTTGATACCACATCGTGTATTAGTTATTTTGTTTTTGACTAACCCCAGTGAAAAAAATATTTTCATATTTTCTAGACACTGTACCATTCGTCTTAGCCGGCGGTTATTAAGAATTTTTTATAGATAATTTGGATTTCAAAAATATTATTTTCCCTGAAATCAGGAAAATCCCTGAACACAATCATGTCTAGACTGTACCATTCGTCTTCGCCGAATGAATCAAAGTTCCTGTGCCAAATTTTTACTTTTCCATGAAACTGTCAAGCCATTATTAATTTCTTCTAAACAGCTTACTCATTCTTGTTTGTGTTGTTTTCTTGTTATCTTTTTCGCGTGTATTTAACTTCGCGAATTAGGCCAAAATTTGCGAAATTAGCTAAAATTTGTACATGCGAAAATGAGTATACTTAAGCTATTCAAGACCTTTTTCATTGAAACAAGTTCCCATCACTTTTTTATAAAATAAATGTCGATGGAATAATGACTCCAAGCGTCTAGCAGTAACAGGGGCTCAGAATAACGGAATTGTTAAGGATATTCAGAGACCATGGCCCGGTTGTTCAAAGCATGTTTAAAGCTGTTTTAAGCTATACGCTGTTCAAGCCTATTGTATTTGATTCGATAACAATAGAAATATATACGTTAAACAGTGTTTAAGCTTAATACCGTTCGAACAATCGGGCCCAGATGTCGTTGAACAATTATCTATTGTACCATGTACCCCCCCCCCCCCAAAAAAAAACACACCTCGAAATGTGTCAAAAAAAATGTCAAGATGCGAGTATCGTTTTATTGATCAGGCATCCAATTTTTTTGTGTATCTAAAAAATCCATTGTTCAGATAAAATCAACATTCGGCGAGAATATACTTCGTCGGGGAAATATGTTTCGTTTAGGCTTCAATAACTTTCACGTAAATCCAGGTAACATGTCTTGGCTTTTCTTGGAAATAACTAGTCAACATTATATGCTTAATAAATGTCAAAATGCGGGTGTTGCGTTATTGATCTTAGCATCCAGGTAACACGCTTGGCTTTTCTTGGAAATAACTTGAAAAGTTAAGTCATCATACTAAGCTTAAAAGTCAAAACAACAGCTACGCAAATGAAAAACGTTTCATTTCAAAGTCACGTTAGCTAACGTTAGCTACTGTTACGGTCAAGTTGCTTCCTCAATCTTTACATTGCAGCATAAAACTGTTGATTTTAAAAACTTAAAGACCGCCGCTTAAGTGGGATTTAAATCTTTATTATGTTAAAAGACATAGTTTGTAATAATTACGATACAGTTTTGGAACATTTTGAATGCCCCGTAAAAAAGTTGGCTTGGAAATATACCTACGCGGCACAGCCTGTCGACCTAGTTACCCCACCCCCCGAGATATTATCAAAAATGACGAAAAAATGGTCCAGATCCTAAAAATGCCAAATTATGTGAAACGAGAGCAGGGTCAATTCTTCAGCCAAAGAAGTTGGTAGATAGACTCTTCTTCTTTGAGAATTTCACCAAATATCCTTGCAGACTGGTTGATATTATGAAAAAATGAAGTTCTAGCAGTGACCATTTTTCTATAAAAGAATCCCCAGCACACCCTTGCCTCAATGTTTTCCCTGCAGTTTTCCATGGCTCGAGTGTTAGTGGGTTGTGAAGAACATTGATAGTCGAACATCAAACGAAGGTCCTATCATTTGTTATTATAATCTATTTCTTTTAACATATTTAATCAGATGTACCATGTGAAGTGACAAAATGTTATACCTTCGGAACATTAAATCTTCGGAATATCGAACCTTCGCAACTTTGAACCTTCGAAATATCGACCTTCGGAACATTGACCCTTCAAGTCATAGAACCTTCGGATCATAGAACCTTTGGAACATTGAACCTTCGGAACTACAAGCCGATCCCATAAATTTAAGCAAGCGAAACTCTTGAGGTTAAGATTTCATAAGACTCGCACTGTATAGACAACTGACACACACGACTTACCGACAACTGGACAGACATACTTTGACAGTTGGGTGTCGTAGTACTGATCATGACAACCCTTGGTGCTACTGAACCCCGGGTTTGGAGAGAGTCGCACTTCCTTCAAGTTCTTCATACCAGTGATGTGGGCGCAATTCGCGTGCGCTGTTTGATCCAAGAGATGTTCCAAGATAGATTCCTTGCTAAAAAAAAATAAGGGAAAAGTGAAACAGACATACTTTGAATCACACAAATTTGAACTTCCAAACGATGTTGACTTAATGGACTGTACCAATTACTCTATTGAAAATTTACCATTTACCTTCAAATGAAAGTGGTACGGAACAATCTCAGTGGGATCACAACGATCACGAGGTAAGAACACAGGGGTGTACATCCCATTTTTTTTCCTCGCGTCCCACAGCCCTTACTAATCAAAATATGTATTCCAACATAAACACGTCCATCACAGGTTGTTGACAAGATCCGCCTTTACTCTAAGCGGTCATTCAAAAAGGAAGTCAACATAAAAATGGCAATTATTGCACCCCCTCTCCCCCCCATATCACCGGGTGAAAAGTGACAATTTTTTTTCCAAAAAAATCATGCACCAAAAACATATCACAGCGATACATGATTTACAAAATGCAAAAAGGTGAATAGCAATAAAGAAATATGGTGGCGACGTCACCAATAGCCATCATTATGGGTGACTCACACACTCCCCCGGCGACGTCCTTTTTGAATGACCCCTAATAAAATATGCCATGTATCCTACGTCCATTGTGTCAATATGGGTTGCACCCGCGTTCCTAACTATGTGCCCCTCTGTAAGGGATAATTCTCAACGAGGAGCAAACAGGTAAAAAATATCTTTGACACTTGGAGGAAAAATCCCAAAATAAATCTCAGAAAAAATCCCCAAATCCAGCTAAAAACACCAAAATCCTGAAAAAAAATCCCCAAATCCCAAAATCCCAAAATCCCAAAATCTTTAACAGAATTTTCGAACCTGTTTGCCCCTCGATTCTCGAAGAGCAAAATGTTCTTCTAGTCTTTTAAACTGCAATCTGTCACTACCGCGAAGAAACAGGTTTTACAAAAGTATATGGGGGGAAGAAACAGCTTCCTTGGCCAGAATATTGACCAGTAGTGCAATGGGTAAGGGATAATTCTCAATATATTCAACTTACCTGTAGAGTCGTCCCAGTTCACACACCATGATGGGTTCTTCTAAAGGCTGCTGTGTCAAACTACAAGATGACCATTTCGCTTTCCGATCCATATCTTTGTCTTTCTGTTCGCCACGCTTCGCCGTCTTCACCAGCTCGTGTCGCTTGGGGATCGTCCCTCCATCGCAACCCATCGTGCGATAATTAATTGATGTGTTTATTTATTCTTATCTAAACAAGATTCGACATTTTTTTAAAAAGGATAATTTTTTTTATTTTTTTGAGATTTTGGTTTCGACTATTTTTCATCTTAGTTAGATACTCTGAAAGGGGGTTGGAATATCCGGGAAGGGGGTATAAAGGGTGATAAAATGAACGCCTAGATTGTTCAAGGGGTATTACAAAAAATCTTAGGCAGTGTTTGAATATTGGTGAAGAAAATTCAATTTTTAGGTCAAAATTTGGACCAATTTTGGGCAAAATTTCGGAAAAATTAATAAGCAGGGGGGGTGCTTATTCGGGACCGCAGATTAGATGTGTTCAACCTCTTTATTTAAAAACATAGCTTGAACTCCTCTACCTATTTCCCAATATTCCAATTTAGCATGACATTTTATTTGACTCATATACTACCAGTTACAATAGTAGCTGTCAATAAAGTTGATTTATTTCTTCTAATGGTCACAGCTGAAGTGATATACGAGACACTTGTTTATCAAAACATAAATCATGAAAGTAGGACATTATTTGAACCTAACGTATTAGATATCCGTCCTACCTCAGTCATCCGGAAGACACCTTTTTTTGGTCTGGATCAAATTTTCTTTTGTCTGGATCGTTATCCAGACCTACTTTTGAAGCCGGATCAACTCCCAGATGGATTTTTACGGATGGATTTTTACAGATGGATTTTTCCGGATGGATTTTTCAAACTCCTTATTGACAGTTACACTCATATAAGGGAGTGTCAACAAATTATCGCTATATTAACCGTTTGATTGGTTGAAAATTACAGCACGAGAAAGCTAAATGGTTCAATTTCCACATGAACCAATCAGAATCTTGATAATGTAATTTCCAACCAACCAAGAGGTCGAGTTAGCCATAATTTTTCGATAATATCTAACATTAAGAAAAAACACGAAAGCTTGTAAACGAGTCTGAGAGACATTTCACTATTTTGCATAAACGTTCTTCATTAAGAACAGAATTTTGCAACAATTCATACCATAAGAAAATTTAAATTTGACTAGCAAGATTATAATTGGTGAAAAAAAAACATAAATTACCATGTAAAACGCAATTCTGCATTAGTATTAAAAAGAATTACACATCCTTGGCCAAAATCAAGGTTTTTTCTAGGGTTCTACGCCTTATTCAATACTTGTAGGCGGGCAGGTCGGTAGGCATGGTTTATTTATATAAAATATTAAGCCGTTTTGAGAACTAATAGAATGGATTCTTTCAGGCAATAAAGGTCGCCATGTCTTTTTTGAAGATTCTCAAGGCCCTGTGAGATGGAAAAAGAGAAAACAACAATGTGACAAAACCAATACGTTTTTTCTTAATAAAAATAGTTTCTAATTATAAACAATTACAGCAATGGTTTTCAACCTGGTGGTCAGATCAATAGCTAATCCATAAATCTCAAGGCTTCAATTTTCAAAATCTTTTCCCCTAAAAACAGAGAAACAGGGCAGAAATAACTTTAATATTAATATTTTAATGAAATTTCGGTTTTCAATAATTTTCTACACCTATTTTTTTTAGCTGTTTTCAACGTTTTCATCCTTTCAAACTTTGGCCTTGTTCAAGGTATTCTGGGATGAATGATTACAACAAAGAGTCGATGAGTACCTTAATGAAGAGGAGAGGGGACAAATTTTGACACTGCCGTTTTTTGGTCGGAAATTTTACAAAAATGAATAAAATCAAAATGAATAAGAACCTAATCTTGACATTGACACAATGCACAATGATATTTTGAAGAATATATTTTTACGCAAGGGACAAAACACTCATATTTCATCTTATGAATTTCAAAAATTTACATTTCTCAAGGATAGATTTCGACGTTTTCAAATAGAAGATGATTTTCAAGATATTCAAGGTAAGACAAACGGACTGTATATCTATCAAATATTAGCTAAATGATTTATTTCTAATTCTAAGCTGAATAAAAACAAAATGAACTGTCTGAACAAAAAATTCTCGCAGAATTTAATTTCGCGAAAAATGGGTTGGTCAAAATTAGCGAAATTCGCGGAATTTAATTTCGCGGAATTTAATTTCGCGGATTGACTAATTTTTTGCCTCAATAAGCCTCGAAAAAGAGAGAGAAACGAAAAACTTTCGCGGAAATAACCAACGTTGACGTGTTTCGCACGTGTTTCGACGTGTTTCGCGGAATTTAATTTCACGGAAAAATCGTCAGCAAAAATTTCTTCACTTAAGGTATGTCAAATCTGAAAAAGACACCATGACCAAAAGGTTGAAAACCTTCGAGCCTTAGGCTATCTAAATCAAAAATATAATAAAAAAAATGTTAAAAAACAAAATAAACTAAATATTTGATTTAGATAGCATTTAGTCGTTAACACATTTTCAATACATACCAAATGAAAAATCAGAGAATAGAGACCAAATTTTGATGAGTAAATTGTTCTCATTTCCCAAACCGTAAAGATATTATTGAACTAAGAATAGCTAAATAAACGAATAAATCAGTAATTTGAGTGAATTTTCACAAAAATGTTTTGCAAGTATTTGATTTAATCGAAAATCCATTCCTTGAAATTTCGTCCCAGCTGGGATTTGAACCCAGAACCCCAGATGTCTAGTCAGACGCTCTACCGTCTGAGCTATCATGACCATGTCAGCAACCATGATCTGGGACGGTTTCTTCCACTGCGTCAGTGGGGTTGACATCGAACACAAAAAATCTGGGGTCCTGGGTTCAAGTCTCAGCCGGGACGAAATTTTCAATTTCGTTCTTGGACATATCCACTAGCCGTAATATACTCATATATTGACATATGAGGGTCATTACACTACCCATCAAGAATCTTAACGCTCTCCAAAAAAAAACACACAAGTCCTGAAAACAGTTAATGCCCGCGCAAAAGAAACTTAATGATCCCCTGGCAATTTATCCATACTGAACTAGATGAACTACCAGCATTATATTTCAAGGAATTCGATTTCAAACGCTGATAGAGATTTAAGCAACAGTTCCTTAATCATTTTCTATTTTTTCTTCTTTAACAGGGTTGCCACTATGTTACGAGAAAAACTTCACATTTTTTAGGATAATCAAATAAAATGGGCAGAAAAATCTTAGACGATTTTAGAAGATTTCCCCCAAAAACTCATTAACTTTTTTCGGAATAAAATGCTATGATTTAAATAAAACAAATATCAATAAAAAAAATGTCTACGCCCCCTCCCCCCAGTAGCGGATCTCGAGTGTATTCAGTGTGTTTATGAATCACTCATCATAGATGAATATTTCCTTTTTGTGTTGAAGCATGATAATAAAACATGAATGGCTCCCGAAATAATAATAGTTTCTTGGCGATAAGAATGCTTCAATTTGCTGTTTGATTATTGGTTTAAAATTACATCATCAAGAAACTGATTGGTTATTTAAGAAATATTATAATTTGGAGTCTTGACAGGTCTTGATAAAACTAAAATTCATGAAAAGATTTTTAGCGAACCAATCTGTTTCTCGTTGATGTAATTTTAAATCAGTGAAACGGGAATTTACCACAATCATTCTCCTGGGAGAGAAGTCATAAGTGAAATAATTTTTGAAGATACTCAGAAAAGGACAAGATCCGCCACTGCCACCCCCCCTCCCCAGCACCTCATGAAGATGTATTTACATTTTATATTTCTCAGTCTCAAAAGTCCATATGATCAATCAACCAATAGATCAAGCATCCCATCAATCATTCCTGTCGACCGATTTATGTCCTTAGAACATTGTTAACAACAGTTTTTCTTCTAACTAAAAGTTTCCCAGTTCCTGATTCCTAACAATGCAACAAACTTTCTCGTAAGAGAGGGAATCTCCTTTCCATAATTACGCCGTTAACAAAGTTTCTGTTTTGTAGTCATGACAAT
>JAUKPT010003695.1:0-11789 GCA_032273505.1 Nanomia bijuga | reverse complement strand
CGGTTGTTTACTTCATTTGCATGTTGTTGTTCTTCCTCTGTTGTGTTTGTGTATGGTTTTGCATGCCGAGAAAGGTAATCGGATTGATTACTGGAGCCTTTTCGATACACTACCTGAAAATCAATGTCCTGGTGACGGAATTTGACGTTTTCAGTTCGAATAGAGCCTCTGCGCCGTCCATTAAATATGGAGACCAGTGGCTTGTGGTCGGTTACCACTACAGTGATGTCTGGAGACCCAACTAAGTAGTTGCGGAACCGTGACAGGCCGTAATCGACGCCAATAGCCTCCAGATCGATTTGAGGATAACGTTGTTCAGCAGGTGAGGTGCATCGTGATGCCACTGCTACAGCTTTTGCGGAGGTTTCATCATCTCCTTGTGCCAGTATTGCACCGAAACCAGATTTGTGTGCATCAGTGATTAAGAATGTTCGTTTGGTTCTATCAAAATATCGCAGTGTGGTATCCTCCTTGAAGTCTCTGATGAGATCCTCATAGCATTCTTGGTGCACTTTCTCCCATTTGAAGTGAGAGTTTCCCTTTGTCAATTCACGTAGCTTCGCAGACTTTTTAGCAAATTGTGGTATAAAATCAGCATTTGACTGCATCATACATAAGAAACTCACTAGTTCTGCTTTGTCTGTAGGGGGTGTAATGTACTGGAGATCGCTTACTTTCTCTGGGTCGGGCCGAACTCCTTGCTCGCTGATGATCATTCCCCAGAATTTGATTTCATGCTGGAGGAAGCGACATTTTGATGGGTTGAGTGTCAGTCCACTTTTCGATATCGTTTTCATGATGTTGGAGAGAGCACTCAGATGCTCCTCAATGGTGTCGGTTGCAATGACCACGTCGTCATGGATGAGATGTGCGTCTTCGATGTGAGCGAATAGTGGAGAGAGTGCTGCGTTCAGTTCTCCCTGTGCTGGTTTCATACCCATGGTCAGGACTGTGTGTCTGTATAGCTTCCCAAGGACTTGGAAGACTGTCAAGTGACGTGATTCTGGTGCAAGTATAAGCTGCCAGAAAGCGGACTTGAAATCGAGCTTAGAGAAAAACTTCTTGCTCGAAAGTTTTGCCTTGATGTCTTCCTGTTTGGGAATTGGAAGGTTCGACGATTGGATCGCTTTGTTGACGTTCCTTGCATCGATTGTGACCCGCAGTCCTCCATCATCCTTGGGGGCAAAGACAACGTTCGAGACCCATGGTGCTGGTTCATGTATTGGGTGTTCCTCCTTCGTCTAACATTTCCTGTATTGCTGCCTTCGCACGGTCCTCCATGTGATACGCTGTAGGACGTGGCGCATCTCTGATAGGTTTCACCTCTGGATTCACATGTAACTTGATTAAGTGGTTTTTCAACCTCCCAAGTCCTGTAAAGTTCTGAGGGTACCGTTGCAAGATGGATTGTACCTGTTCCTTAGCATGTCCGATGGCACTCCGATCTATCATAAGAACAGGGTGAAAAATGTCTGGTTTGCGATTGAATGTGACAATACCGAGCTGTAGTGCAGAGTTCCCTGAGAGAACAGGTTCGCAAGATCCGGATATGATGTGCCATTCAACCGGCACTGATGTGGTTCCAAATGTCACTGCACAACGTGCTGTTCCAAGCACGGGAATAGGTGAACTATTGTACGGTTTCAGTTTGACGTGGGAGGGTACCATCCGGTCTAGGAGGTTCCATTGTCGCGCTTGTGTGCTTCCACAGACTGATACCTTGGCCCCTGTATCTGCAATGGGGGTGCCCATACTGTTGTTAATGATAACCGGTACTCGAAAGTCACAAGAAAGATTAGATTTCAATTTGGGTAAGACCCTATTTTTCGAAGATTTTACATAGAAGACGCTGATGTTGTATGTGTCATCGTTTTCAGTGATTGATTGTTTGTCAACTGTGCTGAGATTTTGGAGATTACTGTCATCAGATACCTTTGCAGTCGGTTCCATAGCATTATCAGTAGTTCCCAGTGTTGGTTCTGAGATGTTCACAGCATCACGCTCGCATAATGGAGGCAGATCGACAATATGTAAGTCTTCAACATGTGGGGATTCAGCGGTACTGTTTGAACTGGTGGAAGCATAGTCATTCAGATACTGTTCGCACATACTTAACAAATGTTTGCAATCACTCAACAACTGTTTGCAGTTTGGTTTTTCTATCACTGTATCCATTCGAAAGATATTAATGTTGTATTCCTGGTCTTCATCGGTTGTCAGTCTGTGCACTGGTTTCGCCGCTGCAGCTGCTGCTGGCGTTGGTATGTCGTGTTCCTGCTGTACTTGGTGAAGATCCGGGAATTTCTTACAACACTGTGGAAGATGGCCCATATTGTTGCACTTCGTACATTTCTTCCCGATTGCTGGGCAGTCATTGCGAACGTGCGTTTTAATGGGTGTTGTGACAGTGGTTCCGCAATTGAAACATGCAACTGGTTTTAGTGTTCTGTTAGGTGAATTGTTTTTGTTGTTGTTGTTGTTATTCCGTAAGTTTTTGTGCGAGTACGCTCCCATCCGATTCAGAGCCTCACCAGCTATCTCCGCTGCTCCCTTGGATTCGCTCTCCATACGCATACCTTCTTTTCTTAGAGTTCTAAGGTCCCAACACTTATTGAACGCTTCCTCGCGAACTTTGTCGAATGTGGTACCGTAAACGATCTGGTCACGTACTTGTGTGGATTCGGCAGTACAATCATCATGATGGCATTTGAAACTGCAATGTTTCGCCTCCTGCTCGACTTTGTTGCAGAAAGCAGCAAATGTTTGATTACTTTCCTGAGCAAGATTACGAAAGTGGTAGTTCTTCAGTGTGAGATTTTCAGTTGGTTTGTAGTATTCCGTCATGTAAGTAACCAACTCCTTCCATCCAGCATTGTCTCGAAGAGTCTCATCGGGCTGAGCTGCAACCCAATCATCATAGAGGTGCTTTGATGAGAACATGCCAAGAAACTTGGCTACCTTGTCCTTTGATTGCCACTTGGCAACAACTTCGTCGTATTGTGCCAGAGTGGGCTTCGGATCTAGGGCTGTCGCTGTGGTGTTCGCAATCTTCCATCGTTGTAGAGCTGCATCGAGTGATACCTTGGGTGGGTCGGGAAACATGGCAGTATATCTCAACTGAAATGTTCGTGTGAATTCATTGAAGAACTTCAAAGTGTCATCTGGGTGGTTGGTAGGATCAAAGAATAGTGATTCTTGCGTCGATTGAGGTTGTGTGGTATTCATCTTGCAGACTGAGTGGTGATGTGTTGTTTGTTTACTTCGTCGCCAATATTAAATAGTCCCAATTGTATTAGTTACGATGTATTAAACCCCAACCAACGACATATCTACAAACAGAAGTAAGTGAAAGCATTAAGAAATCTATATACATTAGGGCTCATCACAAAGCTTCTTCAGCTGATCTAAAGCCCCAGACACCAAAGAATTTGCAGCACCGAAGTCGAGCTGGATACTTTGCAAGTAGATGTTAAGAGGCCTTGTGATCTCGAATATTTCCTTGAAAAGACACACAGTTGCAATGATATCTTTTCTTAAGAAGATCACGAACTCCAATCACAACTGCTCGCTTGTTGCTGTCAAACGAATGATCGCTAGTAAAGGCTTCTAGAACACCCATTATTATTTCATTTCGTTGAAAAAAACCTTTAGGCAGAGTTCTCTCGAGCTCCATTGTACCGTGTTTAAACGTTTGATGCTTATGACATCTAGCCCTAGGTGTTTTTGCTCGTCGATAAATCTTTTATGGACTTTCATGCAACGGTTAAACATATGATGTAGAGATTCAAGCTTCTGGAATAATACAATAACGTTTTTGTTATTTAAAACACCATCTTTAAGTACCAGATTTAAACAATGAGTATAGCAGTGAACATACAGAACATGCTGACCTATCTCCTCCTTCACAATTGCCTGTAACCAGTTGTAGCTACCACTCTTGTTGCTAGCTCCATCATATGTTTGCGCAACAACCTTCTCGAATGTCACACCTTTCGATTTAAATGCTTTGACAATGACGTTAAAAATTCCACGGACTGTGACTTAATCAGCTTCCTTAAGAGCAAAAATGTGTTCATCTATCGATCCATCTGTAGCGACTATCCTGACACAAATACTCAGTTGCTCTTTCCGAGCAACGTCAGGTGTTGTATCGATCATCATAGACCAAACAAGGCAGTCAATGAATCCAACAATCTCATTCATAATTTCATTTCCAATTATGTCAATAAGTTTATTTTGGGTGTTCTTACTCAGAAACCTCACCTTATTCCCCCTTCCCACCTTCTTCCCCCTTCCCACCTTCTTTCCTTGTCTTGCTTCAGTCTTAGACTGATTTTTCTGCACCTTATTAAGATGGATTCCAAGAATGTTATCATACTTCCCCAAAACTTTCAACAGTTTCAAGAAATTTCTGTTGTTTGCATTAGCGTCTTTGGCCAAATTTTCATTGTGGCCACGAAATGCAAGACCTTGCTTTCCCAGAAAAAGAATGACATCGATGATTCGTTTCAAGATCTCACGATTGACTTCTACATTCTTCAGGCTTTCTCCTTCTCTAGCTTTTGACTGATTGTCGAGTAGCGATTTTATGTCTGCACCTTGTTGAAAGAGAACAGCCGCAACTTTAGCATCTTTGTAAAAGGTTGTTTTTTCGTGATTACGAATACGTTCGTTTTGATTTTTCTAGTTTGAAAATCCTTCTCTGACAAAGGCATCACCCTGATTTGCGCAATGAAAACCACAAAATTGGTACAACGTCAAGCTCCGCCGGAACATGGTGTCGTACAAAGCCACTTGATGGAACGGATACGACACAGCGATATGGGAGATATAAGTAAAAACGCTGGGGGCTTTAAAAGAAAAGAAGTGAAGGTAAATAGAAGAGCGATCCACTGCCGGAATTGTTGAATCCCTCCGCAAGATTGCCTGGGGACCACGTTGATGGACAGAATGCCATCATGATCCAAAAGAATTCTCGCAAAGAGGAATTGACATTTTGTTGACAGAGGACACGGCACGCAAAGGGATAAACGAAGAAATATTGACGAACTTACCCAGTCTGATGGCTTCAACGATAGCAGCTGAGATTTGCGGGACAGGATAAATGCTGTCTTCGTGGTGTAGTGTTGGTTCCGCGAGCACGGGTCTGATGATATCTGGTTGCTGTGGGAGTGCTGAAGAGAAGAACGATGTAGGATTCTGTGCTGCAAACAGAGACTGTGGATAAGGAGTGACTGGAACGTGAGAAGAGGTTTCCGGGAAGTCGACCCAAGGTCACCAATGATTAGGTTCACTATTCCATGTACATAGGCTTCACATGAGGTTTTTGGCTCAGAAAATGATAAGATATGATAACTGATAATATGATAAAATGATAATATGATAACATGATAATATGATAATGATAAGATATGATAACAGATAACATGATAATATGATAACATGATAATATGATAACATGATAACATGATAATATGATAACAAAAAGACTTGGGACAATATTTTTGGGACATTTTGCCAATCTTATATGGTTCCACCAAATTTTCATAACAATGAAAGCCAATTGCTGATTTGAATTAAATATTTTCTGAGAAAGTAATACTTGGGAAAGTAATTTTAAGTATTATATTGTTCTGTAGGATATTTGTGCATAATTGAGGTGGAGTGAAACAAATCATTTATAAAAAACTAGCGATTTTTGGGACATAGGGAATCATTTTGTATTTATGTATAAAACTTCAAATATTAATGCATATTATGTAATTTTTGTCTTTATTGGCTGGGAATATATCCACAATGTTTAATAAGACACCCCCCTGAGAATTATATGCCCCTTAACTGTTATTTTAAATTGCTTTTTATTCACCTAAAGAAATTTTGGGACTAAGAAAATGAGCTTTTAACCATTTATTGAGTATTTTTTTTCTAAATCCCAATGTTTTTGACCAACCAATTGATTCTTGCAAAGAATTGGATTAATGACAGACTTAGCCTGCTAGTTCATAACAGTTATCATATCTTATCATTTTCTGAGCCAAAAACCTCATATGAAGCCTATGTACATGGAATTGTGAACCTAATCAATTGTCGTCTTGTTAAATTCATAGTCTGTATCGAAATAAGATGCACTTCCCACATAAATGAGTATTTTGAAGCTAATTTTCAATATTTTTATATATTTTTTGTTTTGTCTGAAAGCCACAAAAAAGCACTTGATTAGAGAATAAGAAAAAAATTATCCAGAGTAAAAGAAAAAAAGGGAAAAATGAAAATGAAAATTTCACGGGATTAAAAAGATATTCAAATACATTTTTGAAATCCTTATTCTCTGAGAAGCTCAAAAATGTATAGATTCGAGAAAATGTCCCATGAAAATGCCCAAAAAGTCGAAAAAACGGCTGAAAAACATAAATTTGGCCATTTAGGGACCATTTTCTCAATAAATATTGGTCATAACCCTAACAACCTATACATTTTTGAGTTTCACAGGAAATGAAGATTTCAAAAATTTATTTGAATAGTTTTTTTATCCCGTTTTCATCATTATTTGTTCCCTTTTTTTACTCTGAAGAATTTACTTCTTATTTTCCAATCGAGTGCTTTTATATGGCTTTCAAACAAAAGAGAGTATCAAAACTGATCAAAAATATATTGAAAAATGTCTTTAAAAAACTCATTTATGTGTGAAGTGCATTTTATTTTGATACAGACTATTATCAATTACTCTGTCTGTATATGAGTATTATATTTGGTGATAACATCATTGTTCTTTTTTTTGTACCCATAGGTAGAAATACGAGCAGTCGAGGAACGTTTAATGGCTGTCCGCTCATTTGATGGATGGGCAACGAGACCAAAGATCTTGAAAAATGCGAAAATCTTGAAGGATGATCTCAAGAAGAATGCAATTGATTTAGATATAGACACGATCTATATAGCAGAACTAACCGCTCCATGGGAGATACTGAATCGCGCTAACGAGATCTCATATGTTGTGAAAGAACTGCCTGATAATGTAATTTATTCTAACAACAATGCAATCGTTTAAATCAGTGTTTAATGTGGCATAAGAGGACGGTTGGTTAATAGTTCGTCATTCGCTCTTTATTGTGTCTCACTGACAGCATTTCTTAGATTAGTCATATTACAGCACAATTAAAAGCCTTTGGCTACTTCTGTGATATTTCATTCTTCTCTTTAGTTCTCCTCTTATTTTCTTATATCATTTTATACATATTTATTTCATGATATCATTTTTTTTTTATTTATTTTGTAATTTTTTTCCTATGTACTCATGGCCATCTCAAGATAAGGCCTGATATGTTGCCGTCAGATTTCGAGAACATAGAAAGTGCCAAAGATATATCATTAAGATTTGGCATAGTTCTTTATCATGGCGTTCTTTACTGATAGGCCTAGACATCGTGCAGGTCTTTTCACGGAAAGTACTTTCCGGGTATTTAGTGGTTCTGAAATTTACAGGACACATTGTTTTCAGAAATTAGATCATAAAAAATCAATCGAGAAAAAAATTGGTCAATTAATTGGGGAAATATGAAGTACTTTCGGTTTCATTTTAAGTGAGAAAAAGAGTGCAAAGAAAAAGTTTTTTTCGAAAATGCTTTCGTCGGTGCAAAGATAGTATTAGGAACTATATCTGTGCTAATTCTTATCAAAAACGAAGGCCGCAATCAGAAATAAGAGGCATAAGTAGATCAAAGCAAGATAAAACTCGACCCCACGCTCATCTCACTGGGAATATTATGTTTAAACCAATTATACATGAATTATACATTTACTTTTAAGGAGGTATACGCGTTAATAGGTGTTTCGAAAATGTATTGTTTTTTTTACGTAATTATAATCATTACATCCCACATCTGAAAATGAAAAAAAAATTGGGGTTTCCGGCCAAAATTCCGCTAAGATGACCCAAACATTTTACCCTTTCTTTTTTATCTGTGGTACATTTGTGTGGCATGAGAGGTCAAATTTGATGGCGCCATGTCGTTATAGAAGAATTTAATTCGAAAATGTCCCCTTAAAAAAATGTCGCAGATAAAACATTATATCTAAATGTGATGCCAATAGAAAAAGATATATTTTTTCGGTCAAAATCAGGGTATTACAACCATTTCTCACCCCAAAATACCATGATTTAAGCGTGTCTTGATGTGATTACTCATGTTTTACATATCATGCAATTATATGGCATCGTGTCTTACAGTCTGCTTAAACTAATTACATGCTCATAACTATTCACCAGAGAGAATTTGATGACTTGATAACTCGTAATGTTACAAAGGAAACGTAATAACAAAATTGCACGCGTATAATTAGCGAAGTCTTGTAATTGTTTTACATTTATAATACAGTGTGCCCCACAAAAAAGTATACTCTCGTTAAAAATCTCATTAAGTTTTATTCATGCGATAATCACCTATTGTTAAATCTTTTTTTTAAATGATTGCAGAAATTAAGTTTACAATAGAAAGTCATTAGTGAAACATTTTTTCAAACAATGCATTGCCTGAGTACCCTCGGGTGCCAAGAAGAGCAATGGTTTGTGTTCCACAATGTTGCATACAACAATGTTACTTTCCAATAGCTTAGAAAAAACGTGGAAGGATATTTCAGAGAATTATAATATTTGAATTGCATCAACTTTCTGATAAGAATGTATCTTTTAAACAATACTCTATTTATATTTTCCGTTACAAATATACAAATATAGTAGATATGCGCCCAAGGGTACACAGGGAATGCATTGTTTAAAAACACTCTGCCAAAATTTTCTTCTATAAACTTAATATCTGCAATCATTTTGAGAAAATACATAATGATAGGAGATTAATGTATGAATGGAAAAGCATGAAATTCTTTACAAGCGTATACTTTTTTGTGGGACACACTGTACAGTAATTCGATCCATTAAATACGTATCGACTAATCACCTATTCACAATCACCTAAATTTAACTAATGAATTTGACATGGCCACATTGGGCATGCCTGTGATTAACAACAAACATGCTGTCAAATAGAACAAAAATGAAATATGTGAAGCATATAGAGCATATAGATATCACGCAATACAAAAAGATTATTGTATTCTATGCATCATGAAAGTAGCAGAACGTTAAAATGTTTACTGAATTATTAGCATAAAAATGCCAACTTGTTACAGTTGAAATAAATAAGCCTCTATTATCGAAACTAATTATTTTTTGCTAAATAATGGAAACAATTTGCTTTGGCTAACCATTTAATAACAGTCAATAGTATAGTAAGTTGCTTGTGAGTACTGTCGCACTTAATTCTTCGAAACTTTCGTACCAAATTCATCGAAAAGATCTTGAAATCGCGATTGACCTTTATCACCGTTCTTGATTTGAGTAAGTATCTTTTTATAAATGTTTCTTTTTGATAGAAGTTTCCCAAATGCTTTTCGTCTTCCAGACGCTCTTTATAAGATAATCAAGAGAATATCATCAATTCTGCTGTGATAATGTAAAAGGCAAAACTTGAAAACAATGGTATTTTATCAAATAAGGTATTCGAATGCGACTACTCGACATTTTCACCTTATCACCTTATCACCAATGTGTATCACAATGGTCAATAAGTGCAATCATTTTATGTAAAAGGTTGTATTCATATTTCAAAGATCATTTTTGAGCGCTCAAAACGTTTGACAACAATTTTGTTTGTACATACTACCTTTTACCTTATCACAGCAGAATTGTTTTGTTGGGTATAAGACCTATCAAATATTCCTTGTGATGAACTTGCAACATAATGAAATATCATGTAACAGAGCTTCAGATTAAGGAGGTATAAGCGTTATTCAGTGAACATACGTTGTCACGGGTGTTTCAAACGATGAATATCGTCAGTTTAGTTCTTTAGTCACGTGGTTTCAATCGTGCGGATATAACGAGACTTCGTCGGTGTGCAGTTGATAGGGAATGACGTATTGTCTCTGCTGCATTGTGTTATATTAAATAGAAATTTAGGAATCATGCCGTTATGCGTGTGAGCAAATATTACAACATATTAATCACCCTGTGGAATGTATTTAATGGATCTAAGTATTGTATTACTGTACTGTGCTTCCAACAAAAAAGTATACGCTCGTTAAGAATCTCATGCTTTTCTATTCATACATTAATCTTCTATCATTATGTCTTTTGTCAAAAAGATTTCAGATATTAAGTTTATAGAAGAAAATAATTTTGGCAGAGTGTTTTTAAACAATGCATTCCCTGTGTACCCTTAGGCCTATATCTATTATAATTCACATATTTGTAACGGAAAATATAAATAGACTTGTTTAAAATATACATTCTTAGTATGAAACATGCCGTTATTCGTGTGAGCAAATATTACGACTTATTAATTACCCTGTGGAATGTATTTAATGCATCGAAGTATTGTATTATAAATGCAAAACAATTACAAGACTTCGCTTATTATACACGCGCTATTTCGTTATTACGTTTCCTTTGTAACATTACGAGTTATCAAGTCATCAAATCTCTCTGGTGAATAGTTATGAGCACGAAATTGATTTACGCAAACTTTAAGACACAACGCCATATAATTACATGATATGTAAAACATAAGTAATCACACCAAGATGGGCTAAAATCATGGTATTTTGGGATGAGAAATGGTTGAAATACCCCGATTTTGGCCGGAAACATATATTTTTTTATTGGCATCACATTTTCAAATAATGTTTTACCTGTGACAGTTTTTTAGGGGACATTTTCGAACTAAATTATTCTATAACGGCATGGCGCCATCAAATTTCACCTCTCATGCCACACAAATGTACCACAGATATAGGAGAAAAGTTCAAATGTTTGGGTCATTCTAGCGGAATTTTGTCCGGAAACCCCAATTTTTTCTTTCATTTTCAGATGTGGAATGATGTAATGATTAAAATCATGTAAAAAAAAACATACATTTTCAAAACACCTCGTATAATACCTCCTTAATGTGATGATATCTCAATATAGGGATTATTTTACAAGAAATATATATGATATGATATGAAATCAAATACGATAGGCTTTTTGCTAAAAATAGATTTAAACATGCTTTGAACAACCGGGCCTCGATTTCCTAGAGACTTATCAAGCATTCATGATACCTAGGGCATAAAAGAGAGCGGACCATAAGATTTAAAAAAGACACTAAATACATAGTAAATCATTTTATCGCAATTGCGGGGTCTCTAAATTCTTGCTTAAGGTGCGGACCTCTAAATTAGTGCAAAAGCTTCAGGGCCTATGCTATGGTCTATCCCTGGGATAAACCTCTGCGACATGCAATATTATATCATCTGACCTCAGTTAGATAAACTAGATTCAGGGACTGAAAACCACGCGAACGCGGCAAGCGGCGCTAACAGGCAGTCTCTATACTCTGCATTCTGAATTGCTCATGACGGCTGAAATTGTTACTCGTAGAGCACCTTAAATATGCATTTTTTCAAGGTAATGGTCAATTTGCAACAAATCAATCCAAATTTCTTTGGTATTTTTGATTGTAAGCTTAGATGGTGATATTTATATTGCTCATGATCATTCATTTGTGCATTTTGCAGTTATTGTATTCTATTCTATTATCATTTTTAAAAATCAGCATTTGCATTGATCATTAGTGTTTAGTTGATTCCTCTCTCTCGCCAAGCCACAAGCCAACCTGAACTGATTCCACGGACTTCCCTTCCCATGGAAATTGTTTGTTTACCCTGGTGCATGCCGGGGCGATAAAACAAAA
>JAUKPT010003694.1:0-11791 GCA_032273505.1 Nanomia bijuga | reverse complement strand
GGTTAGTAGTCGTGGGATCTTATTCAGGTCATTGTACATGACTAACATCCCAAATGGGATCTTAGTCACTCTTCCCAGGGGCACTACAACCGAACGAAAAAATAAGGTTAATATAGTTCTACATATGATCGGGCGAGCCTAACCGTATTCTGTGAAACGTGTAGAAAACCACTTCACAGTTGAGTTGCAGACACTTTATTACCACCACCATATTCTTACTCTATGGAATTGTAAGACAAGTAGAATGTTCTTTTCATTTCCGGTATGCAAAGTGTTTTTTGTCAGATCGAATTAAATAATTTTCACAAGAATGTTGTTGATGGTTATCGCTAAAAGTTTTTGTTTGGAATTCACGTTCATTTCCGGTTGTTTTGATAAAAAAAGGGGTAAATTCCATATAAGCGCTGATAGGACGTTTCGCGGAAAAGGGTCGTTTCTGACTCTAAATTTCCGTAGAAATAGGGGTAAAATTTTAAATTTCTTCGTATAAATGGGTCCATAAACGTCAGTGATACATAAAAAAGTTTGATTTGCAAAGCTTCCTGCAGATGAGGGTCTTATTTCGGTAAAATATCCCCGTAAAAGAAAGCGCTTGGAAAAATATCTCCGCGGCACACCCCTGTCAGCGTGTCGACCTAGTTACCACCCCAACGATCAAAAGTTGACATCTCGAAACAAAATTAGAGAAAACAAAGAAAAAATTGATCTCCTGTTGTTGAGTTATAAAATAGAATGTTATTATCAAAACCTGATTGATTGTTGTTAAAAACATCTAATAATAATAATACTCTTGGACCGCTTGTTCAACGCATGTTTAAAGCTATTTTAAGCTAAACACTGTTTAACCCTATTTTACATGGGGGGAGGGTCTATATAGCCCCCCATCAGTAATCGTTGAATATCTCCCGAACCATTTGCAATATGAATTTTCCCTTCGGTGACTTTTAGTTTCTTCCTATCTTGACTCTTTCCCCATAATATTGTCAAATTTGGATTAATGGAACTATCTCTACGCATGCCGTTGTCAAAGGTATTACCTGGGATTTCAGTGAAATATCAAATATTCCGTACATATCAACTAAACTATGTTTCTAATGAGCCCTAAAAAAAGGCCATGTAAAATAGGGTTAAGCCCATTATATTTGATTCGATAACAATAGAAATATCTTACGTTCAACAATGTTTAAGCTAAATAACGTTTGAACAACCGGGCCTTGGTTTATAACACAATAATAGGAAATTAAGCTATACTGATTACCCCGGACAAACATAGGAAAAAACGTCACGTCAGTTTGTTTATTTATCTTAAAAAGTTAGCGAATATCCGCTACCATGGCCAGCTAAAGATAAGGCCCAATATGTCACTGACAAGATACCCATTTCTTAAGTTCTATCAATCTGTAGAACCCCTAACTCTCAGAACCTTTTAATGATATAAAGATCAAACTAGTTTTTAATTTGAATGAATCATATTTGGTGGAAATAATGAGGTTTTCTCAAATTTTCTTTCGCTGCTTGTAGCTTAGTCGATTTTACCTTTTTCAAGCTTTACTTTTGATAGAATGTAGTCACTACTTGAATTTTTATTGTAGGGCATAATCCCTTTACCGTTTCGCCCAAAACACAAAAGAAAAAGACTTTATTCAGTTAGAGCATAGCGCTTTCGATATTTTACCTTGATCACTACTTAATAGTAGTCACTATTTATTTCTGATAACATTTTATCGAAATCACTCATCTAGTTTAAAAATTCTTTACTCTTAAAGTAAAAAAAATGCAAAATATAATTAAATTAAAATATCTTTATTGCTTCTTAATGATAATTGCATTGAATCTAGCCTTTTATATATATATATGTATATATCTATAGGTAATATATCTTGTCAAATATAATTATAACACATCTTTTTTACTCGACAATCGTGTTATTACCTAAATGATACTTTAATTGTAACATTAATAGATGTATTGATTTCGAGTAGACATTAATTACTGACTTGAAGAAAACTGTAGTGTAAAATCAGGCTAATCTAAAATCTTTACTCAGCCCCTTAGTACCTTAGTTTTAAGAAAGATGAGTTGAAATTGTCTTCTTTTTAAGATAACGTAAGAATGAAAAATAATAGAGACTTGCCATTTTGTAATAAGATTCATTTTATGACGATCGTTACATCCTGAGTCAACATGTTTTCTTATTAACTCAAATGTTTACTAATCCATCAAAGATTACGTGTCTAAAGTGTCGAGTTTAAGGCTTATCTCGAACCCCATGTTCTAGAAATCTGTCGGTGACATATTGGGTCTTATCTTAAGCTAGCCATGCCACTACTAACTAGTTTGGAAAAGATAATATAATTCTACCAAAGTTAATAAAATCAATGAAGTTGTACAAAACTTCACTTTTTCAGTATTACCAACCATAAACTTTTCAGAAATGATATTTATTATTTAGTAGAAGCAGTTAGGACAGAAAAATTCGAGCATAATCTGTAAAAAAAAAATGAAAATCTTCAATGAAAAATGAAAAATGTTGCTCTTCAATGTCCATAATACTTCATTAAAAAAAGTAAGAGTGATTCTCCCCTTAATTTTAAGAGGAACGACCCTTTTATAATTCAAACGTTTCCTAGTGATAGCGATTCCCATCATATGATAAATCTTTAAAGGAATTTTTTCTTTAAATCGTTGTGGTAATGTTCGTAATACTCTTATCTCTGAAAATAGAGTTTAAACTCAACTTGTCACAAGATTTCGCTTCAAATGGTATTAGTACTAGGAATGGGCTGTATGGAAGCGAAAAAAGCATTTATTTAGTCTCTATAACACATTTATAACACATTTATCTCGACCAAAATAAACATTTTTTTATGTGATGATTTAATATTAAAAAGTGCAAGCCCTCTGAAGAAAATATGCCGATTTTAAAAATTCAGAAAATTTGGATGGATTTAGATGGATTTGGACATTTTACAAAAAAAAAAGGAATGTGGAGAAAAGTTTTTCAAAATGGTGGCAAACATTTCTGAATTTCAAAAATCGACATCTTTTCTTTAAAGCCGGCTAGTACTTTTTTTTATAAAATGATCACAATGAAAAAATGTTTATTTTGATCGAAATACATATTAAAGAAACTAAATAAATACTTACCAGAACATTTTGAACTTTGTCCTCACACAGCCCAGTCCTATGTATATGTTCTAGTTCATTATTTTGTTTCTGTCTAATTCTTAAAAAGCAAGAATACAAATTATTGTAGATGGTAATGGAGGTTTTGCCTTTAATAACACTTTTACTCTCCGTTTCTGCTGAATCGAGCGTAGAAGAGACACCCTCGAACGACATGAGTAACATTGTATATGATTTGGTAAAAAAAGTAAACGAACAAATTCGACAAATCGACACACTGAAAGTTCAAGTTAATGAATTGAAAAGGTCATGTAAAAAAACTGAAGAAAACCTTGAAGGTCTTACCAAAGAGTTTGGAGATAGGAAAAAGTCTGAAGAAAATCTGAAGATACAAGTTGAAAGTGTAACGAAAGATCTTGGCGTAGTAAAAAAGGTAGTGGCAACATTGTTGCCAACCGGTAAGACGCGAACATCTCTTGCGAAATCATGTAAATGGCTACAGGAGAACTACGATAACTTGGGGAGCGGGTTGTATTGGTTAGCATTAAAGGAACCAACGCAAGTGTATTGTGATATGAGGAAGAGGTACGACGGTGGTGGATGGATGATGGTTGGACAAGCAGAAGTGAAAAGTCAATCCGAAGCTAAAGATGTCGATTATAAAAAAATATTATCAAACTCGATCTTAAATTTACGCGACGCACAAACAAAACGGTTCTTACTTAGTAGTCAGGGATTACGTGAACTTCAAGAGCACATCAATTTCACTCAAATCCGATTCTACTGTCGCAAGGCATGGCATGGTCGCACATTACACATACAAACTTCAGAGAATAGTTTAGGGCGAGGCGTCGTTGATTTGATGACGGAGAAGTCGGAGATTAAAACGAAATCTTGTGGTTCGTATGAGCGGTTTAGTGACGACAATTCATTTATTTCTGCAAGATGTGATACATGGTGGGATGGGAAATGGGACAACCAGGGCATCAAGAACGTGAAGATGTACGCTTTCCCAATGTATAGTTACGACGGGGGTTATAAATATTTCAGCTTGTTCGCTGGGAGACTTGAGTGTGACGACCATTCATACTACGATCGTTACTTCACATCTGTTGGGGAATGGGCGTTCTATGTACGTTAGCTATACCCCCCCCCCCCTCAACGTCACAGTACAGGAAATTAAAGGCAGAAAGAAAGACTCTGGATTTTTATAACGAATATCTCAACATTGTATAAGAGGGGGAATGGGCGTAAAATTGCGCAAGAAAAATAAAAATAGGTAACAAAGAAATAAAATATTATATATGAAAACAAAAATGGTAAAAAAAAGGTTAAAATCAGTTGTAATCAGACGAAATCTAAATCCGACAAATATATATATATCTATATATTATGATTTTCATCCATTTACATGACATTCCCGATAGAGGCAGTATATATTAAGCTCTACTAAGGGGGATGGATCAACATTTACGACACATACAACATTTAGTATTTAAAGGAATCCATTGTCGAATTGATCGCACCACAAGGGAACACTTGTGGCGGACATTATCTCAGTGATTGATTTGATTAAATTACGGGGATCCAGGAGGGATCGACTCCATTGAGAAACCTGCAACCTAACCACTGAGCCAATGCGCCGACAAATTTATCTTGCGTATTCTACAAGGATAGTCGGTCTACTGACAAATTTTGTTTTTAAATAGTAAGAGACTAGGCGCATCTTTAATTTCATTAGCGATTAATTGCCATATTTTTGTTCCAAGATTAGCCAAACTTGCAGTCCCCCAAGATACTGTTCTTATTTTCATGGTCTCAAAAATATTCTTATTGGCATATCTAATTTTTTCCTTTAATGGAAAATCATGGTTCGTAATTGTAGGTTATAAATGGTTGACAACTTTATAAAGATCTATTGCCAGTGTACATTATGTTCATGTGTAGTGAAAAATTTGTCAATTTTTAGAAGTTCTTCAAAGGAAGAAAGGCTGTCTTTGTAAACTAGACGAAGAGCAAGCTCATAAATTCTGTTAATTCTATTGTTTATGGGTTGACTATGCATCACCCATACAAGTGGGCTATAGGCAAAATAAAAAGAAAACGAAAAGTCTTCATTAGAATCTTAATCTGTTTCAAGCTCATATAATTTCTCACTCTGACTAGGGCATGGAGGTTTTGGCTTGCTGTAAACTAAGCACTGTAAATAATTGTGCCAGGGGGCGCTTTGGATTGAAGGGGTAAAGAATAAAGAATTTCATAACAAATGGTGTAAAAAGTTCCGGGTTTTGAGAGAAAAATATTTTTCTCTTACCAATCATTGGTTTTACGCAAATTTGTGAAATTTGAAAAAAAGAAAAAAAGCCTTCCTGTCCATAAAAATGAATTTGAAAATGTCAGTACTCCTGAGAGTATGAAGAAGAATCCAGCGAACAATCCCTCGAAAGAGCCCCTCCCCCAGAAAATTGTAAATTTTTAATTAGCGCCCCTCTCGATATAGCGAAAACATTTTTAATTGAACCAATCAGATTCTCTCTCACTCCCCCTTCCCCTCGAAAAAGCGCCCCCACCCTCAAATAAGTTCGCAAATAATGAAATCTCATAAATGCGTCAATTCCCATTTGTGTTAAGTTTACGCGTTTTCTTTTGCTTTTCAACAAGGGTTGAAGAAATTTCCCCTTTTAACGTTAAGCTTATTTGTTTCAGGTGGGTATTTTTTAAATTTAACTATAGTTCGTATGCATATAGTTATGAAACGCTAAAGGGGGAATTTCGTCAACTATTTCACCTTGTTTCGACTAAATATGTGTGTGTTAGCTATTGTTTGCTCGTATTTTGTCTTTTTCGTCAAAATCAAAAATATTTTACATAGAATCCAAGGACGATAATAAATGTGCCGAATGTAATAAGCAATACGAAGAATCAGATAATGAATGGTTCGAATGTGCAAACTATGTGCAAACAATGGTATAAAGTTTTCATATTTGTTAAAGTTATCATGTTTTGATGTAACAAAGGCATTTTTTCTTTCTTTTCCTAACCATTCGAACAATCAAGAAACCTAAAAATTCAAAATTTAGGGTGGACGCTTATTTCATGGTGGACGCTTATTAATATTCATCAGATTTTCCAGGGTGGACGCTTATTCAAGACTGCCCGTCAATGAGAGTGTCGAGAGTAGGGCCGTGTATAAAGTAGGCTATGGTGCAAGTAGTTTCAAACGCAATGACGTTTTATAAAATGTACAGACTACCGGGTGAGTCAAAAGAAACCGCAAGGCTTTGAGTTTGACAACACATTACATATTTTTCATCAGAGTATTGTTTTTTTAAAATTCGTTCCTTATTTGCTTAGATAAGCCAGTTTTTGTAAAAAATCACATGATGAAAATTGTCGAAAACGGTGAAAAACTGGTAATTGAATGTTTAAACCGTGAAATTGCACTATTTTTATTCTCTACAAAACAACACTCAATTATATTACTTCAAGTTATGTTGGTTGAAAATACAACTTGAACAGTCGGAGTACACTCTTAACCTAAAGTTAGTCCATCTCAAATTGATGATGAAATCTTCAGGTAGATTTTGGTACTCGGATTCGATTGATTCAATTGAATTTTTGACGAAGATCAATTCTAATGTCTCTATTCAATAAAGTCAGGTAAATCAATCAATACTGGCTATTTTTAAAGAATATTCAGCATTTTTACCGTTAACCGTTCAGAACCACTAAGTAAACTCTCGATGACATGTGGAGGCATACTTGTGAAGCATATCTTAAAACGAATAATAGAAAACAATGAAGGCTAATTGAATTCGATACTTAGTTTTTCAACATTTTTTGACAATTTTCATCACAATAATCGGCTTATCTCTGCAAATAATAAACGGATTTTAAGCGATCATACACTGAGATTTAAGTTAGGCTTTCTGCAATATGATGAAAAAAGATTGTTTGAAAATCGATAATCAAAACATGTTGTAATATGTTGTCAAAGCCTTACAGTTGTTTTTTTTACTCACCCGGTATAACTATAATGCAATGACGGGATTTTGTTTGCATGTTATCTGCTCAAACTGCGTTAAAGACTGATTATTACTGATTATTGAAAAATAAGCTATATAGATTGAATGCCTGTTGTAAAAACCGAGAGGTAAATCGATCTCTTCAAAAGAGTACGAGACTAATGTTTAAACAATAGAATTTTTATGAGATTTCTAAAAACACAATAGTTTCTCGTCCTATTGACCATCTCCGAGCCGAGACATACGCGCGAGGTTTTTAATTTTAATTTTTTTAATTCCATTCATTGTTTTTGGAATCATAAAAAAACATGTCATAACTCACTTATAAGTCGGTTGCGTTTCAGTACAAAATTTCAATTTTTATAGAATCCGATGAGTATTTTATTTTTGCCAAAAAATGATTTCAACTCATCATTACCCCCTATCAAAACTTAACTTCAAGCGCAATATACATCGTTTTTAGAATTGAACATTTTGAAAATGCACTTTATACTAGAATAGACCAAAATTAGGCGAATTAAGGCTAATAATGATTATAAAGTACCTTTATCTGCGGCTGAAAAATAAGACAAGCGGGAACGAAAAACTAATAATCATTTTCTACGAGCTTAAGAATTAATCAAATATCATATTATTTTTGCCAAAAAATGATTTCAACTCATCGCTTACCCCCTATCAAAACTTGACTTACCATAGCCCGTAAATGGATTGGTATCATCAAACATCTTGCGCCCTATATACCTTTTAATTCACTTACGCAGATTTAGAAAATGGGAAACATTAGACCTTAGACGTTATTTTCGCCGACTAGTAATGTTATACAAGATGATAGATAACCTGACTCCTGGGTATCTAAAAGAACCAATCCCTAAAGGAATCGTTCTTCTCTTCGACAGCCATCTAACGTCCCTATCATTCCCTCTTGCACTGAAAAATTTCGGAGTTCTTTCTATCCCAACAGTATTAAATCATGGAACAACCTTGATCCTGAAATTAGGAATGTGCCATCTTTGGAACATTTTAAGAAACGCATCTAAGCTTGATTCGACCACCAAACAAAGAAACGTTTGGTCTCTCTGGTCACAATTTTTTTTTCTTTTATGATTCTTTTTATTTGTACATACATGTATGTATATCTTAAATGTTTGTGTATCAGCGTGTATCAATAATTGGTATCATCTCACTGATGCAGGGGTCGGCATTTTTTTTTGCTGCCTGGCGGCTCAAACATTACTGCATGAAATTCTAAGATCCCTGATTTTGTGCAAACTATAGAAATAACACTAACACGATCGAGGGATAAATCACTGTTGAGAAATCTCGCACACCTTTACGCTTACTCGGAGAGTGATTTACCACTCGAACACGTTGACTTCAAATTTGGATATTTTTGAAATAGTTTGGAGCCATGTAAAAACCTTATGGAACCCTATGATGTTTTTTGTGGGGAATGGGCACTCGTTAATTTGTTGGGGAAATCATTCTAAATAGCTCCTATTTTGTCCTGTAAGAGAATCATAAATAAGACCAAATTACATTGAAATTGACTAACATCAAGTTATAAAAGAGGGGAAATATCGTGGGCAGAAACCAGTATGTTATATGGTAATAATCAGATAAAAAAAAGTAAGTCGAAAGCTTGCTTAGAACAGATTTTAGAGCAACTTTCTTTTTCGCGATGACGTCATCCTGGTACATATGTTCAGGACAGAGAGCTATTTCCCTATGTTTTTCATACAAATATAGAAATATCAAATATGCCATTAAAGCATTAAAAACTCACCAATTTTACTAAAAAATTGGATCTGTGTAGGAAAAAGACCGCTGATACCGAATCTGAACTCAGATTTTTGTGAATAAAAAGGTAAATGGCTGAATTTTTAATGTATTCTGACGCCATAATTAGTAATTTGTCATAAACTACCTGAACATATAGAAAAGATGTATTTGGGGTCAACCTTGTTTGAAATTTAATATATATTTTGGTCGGTATTGAGCTGCTTATTAAAGATCTAAAATGGGGAAATTCAATTCAATTAGTTAAAGGGTAATTACCGGCAATTAAGGCTAACTGATGGTATATAACGACTATTTATCAAAAAAAGTGCATATAATTTTCTATTTTATCGAATCATTATGAAAGTGAAGGGTTAGGGAAGTTAGTTTTACTTAGAAATGAAATAATTAGTAGCTAGTTAACTGCTAATTATTGAGTAATTAATGATAATTAAGGCCCTTATGCCAATATAGAACATGCTGTTTTTTCTTATCGAATGAAAGTAAATATATTCGGATAACCTTCATGAGTAATATGTTATTGACGGGTAATTAAAGGGAGACGACCTTATTGGATGTTACAGTAAAGTAATTAGCAGATAATTACAACCTTATTAGGGTAATCAAGGTTAAATTTCACATTGTAAAATTGGTGAGTTTTTAATGCTTTAATGACATATTTGGTATTTGTATATTTGGATGAAAAACATAAAGAAATAGTCTCTGTCCTGAACATATGTACTAGGATGACGTCATCATGAAAAAGAAAATTGTTCTAAACTACTTTTTTTTTAAATCTGCATATTTTTTTATGATCTATCTGATTATTACCATTAAACATACTGGTTTCTGGCCATGATAGTTCCCCTTTAAAGAAAAATAGGGAAGGCTTATTTTTATTCACACTACACTAGACTTGTAATCCTTGAGCAGCACGAAAAACAAGGAACCCTCAAAACCAGTACACTTATGTATTCTATACCAATTTACAAGGTTCAAACAGCACTATGACAAACGCTGACCAAACCTGTCTGAGACATGAAGAACTCACGTCCAGCTCTTTAGTACTGGTACACATTTTAAATTCCAAACCCTTTATTTTACTTCTTACACTTGTTTTGCTTAATCGACACTTTGCCACCACCTTCATATCAACATCAAAATGTTCACCATTGGGATAGAGGGTATTGACCGTCCTGTCTGTCTACAATACTTCCTTTCACATTCTACACATTCTTATTCGTAGACCCCCCTTGATCTGCACTCAGCTTGTTCCTTTGTTCACATAACCGACAGTTGTCACGATTACAATGGTTCAATCAAATGGATTACTCCTTTGTAACACTCTTGATTGTAATCCTCGCCTTCTCAACTATTTTTATAAAAAAACTTGAGGCTTTTCATCTGTGTCCAAATCCGCTTAGCTAACTCTGAGCCAGGTGCCGCTTCTACAAACATCACACCTTCCCATTGACCACCTTTCACATACCATTCATCAGGATTTTTGTGTTGGTCAGGTTGGATGTTGTTTTCACCAACGTTCTGGTTCTTTTGTTGCATGGCCTTGGATATCATTCTGTCATACTTCTTCAATGCTCCATCTACCTCCACGAAATCTCATCACTGCAGTTACAAAATCCTCATCAGTTCATTTATGGCAACATTCTTCTTCATTTCTGTACTGTGAGACGAACGGTAGTGTATCGTCGATTGACTCAAAACATCTTTCATATAGTTGTCATAGAGCACTTTCTTCTCTCTATTTTCGTCTTGTTCAATCCACACATTCAGATCAAATATTGGAACTTTCTTGTTCTCATGGTCTTCTGTATAGTCTGTTGTGACTTTCTGGTTCTCGTCTACAGTATCTGCTACCGTATCTTTACTTCTCGCATAATTTGCTTGCAGGTTAAACTTCTCTTATCCTCCTGAGCCTCGATTATCATATTGACATCATCTTTATACTTCTTGTACAATACTGCATCCATCTTTTCTTCTTTCATTCTAGCTTGAATTCTTTTATCCCGCTCGCACATATACTCGTCAGATATCACACCTGTAAGGTCTATCCGATCGCACCTCCTTCTTTCTGTTTATAAATTTTTCCATCAATTTGAAAGTCATGTAGCTGCATGGTTCTTTTTATCATTCTTTCTATTATTGCTTTTCAGAACATCTACCATTTTGTTTCTTCACTGGGCGCTTCTCCAGGAAAAATCCATGGTGAATATCTTATCTTTTCGTCATTCATACTCTCACTTCGTGGAATAGTTTCTCCTTTATCACTTCTACACATTTTTCAACATTTAAGGATGGTTACAATGATTGTACATCTAGACTACCTACTTTCCACTCTTCCTTCACTTCTTCATTATTAAGTTGCTTGAATTGTTTAATTAAATCATCTGTTGAGTTGCAGTGAGTCTTTTCTCCTACCAATAGAGGTCCCCCCCCCACAAGAGCCACCAACAAATTCGGAATTTGTCGGAATTTGTCGGAATTTGTCAGAATTCCTAAAAAAGGTCAGTGACTTGTTTTGGAATTTTGTATTTTCTATGATAACTGTCATCAACCACTAAAGGATTTAGATATCCACATTCAATACTCTATATCTTTGGAAAACAGCAGACTTCGGTCTGTTTCAGACTCTTAGACTTGATTTTTATGGTCTGCCTTTTTTTTCGCATTGCAGTTTTTTTTTTTAATTTTCAATCCAAATTAATTCATTATCCTGAAAAAATAATACTAATGCCAATAATTTGTTTGCTGCACATAAGGATTTTGATGTATAAAGGCTCCTTGCACATGTTTCTACCAATTCATATTTTCACAATAATCTTATAGGTTGAGTATCACCAGTTTTA
>JAUKPT010003693.1:0-11791 GCA_032273505.1 Nanomia bijuga | reverse complement strand
CATAGAGTTCTATAACTCGGCCGGGTTATACCTCAATTGCTTCATTTTTAAGGATTTTAGAGAGGGGGGGCGGAATCTGCCCCCCCAGTAATAAAGCACTCAAAAAAAGCCCAGTACGTTTAGGGTTAAAGTATTGATATCGATTTTTCCATGGATAGATATTTCTTAATTTCTTTGGCAACAGCAGGATTTTTATTCCAGATTAATTTATTGATGCATTCATTTGATCCAGCCGCGGAGGCAATTCACGCGGATCATTCATTCTTAATAAAGATGGCGTGATTTCTGGCAAAACAAAGTAAGAGTCTATTGTACAATCCATGACAAGAATGAACGAGATCCAGCGATTTCCTTTCGCTCAGCTCGAAACAAAAGTTCGTGGTTCGCTCAACCTGACCGATCCAATTTTCCCTCAATTGCCAACTCAACAGTGTTTTCTCTACATATTGACTATGGAAATGTCTTGATTAATAGACCAGTCTACCCATTCCCCTCATTGTATTAGGGTGTAACATGAAAATTGAAAGTCTATATGTGGAGGTTGGCACCCCCTTATGATCAAATCTAACCTATTAGAATACCTTTTGTACCATTTTAAGGTCCATATTTCAAAAATCTGTCGATCGCCCCGGGGGTAACGAAATTTTGCAAATCCTTCAAGTATTATATTGCTATGGTTATAATGATATAAAATTACTTCCGGTCACCGGAAGTATCCAGAAAAATGCATCTTGTCAAAAGAAATCAGAAAATTTGATGAAAATTGGCTAAAATTTTCATTTAAGAGCACATTTGTAGTAAAAAGAATCAATCACAGTTGCACTCCTCCCGTGTTTACCCTACGCCCTTACTTTCGGTTATTTCGGTTACCGGAAATGGCCAGAAAATATGCGTTTTGACCAAAAACTCTAGAAAATTCGATGAAAACGATACTTCCAGTGACTATAAATAGAATAGAATTAAAATAGTCGAACATGGGATGTTTTCTCCAAAAACCAAAAAAGAAATCTTAAGGCGAAAATAGTCATGATTAAGAGGAGTGTAAACAATCTTTTATAAACATTAACAAAATTGTAAAATTGCATTGATGTACTCCTCATTTAGAAGTTCATACACGACTTCCAACTTTGTTAATAGCTTCTTTGCAGATAACCTCCATAACGAAATTATTTTCTTATCCATTCCTTGTCTTCTCTCTTTGGTCAAACCCAATATTTTTGATCAGTGGAGCTCTATGGAGCTAGGTAAACTAATTCCAACAGGTGCAACTGGTGCTAATGGTACTCTCTATCACCTTGCCCATGTAAAAAACATCCTCCAGATGCGCATACACATATTTGGTGGCCTTAAGGATAGGTAGCAGTAGTACAAGTTTCTGCAATTTTACCTATCGCTATCGGTATATACAACAATAACAATTTCACTGTTGCTGAAGCTTTAAATTCACTATTGGCTAAATAGTTCAAAATCCTCCATGGCAGTATTTGCAGTAAACCCAATTCTCTGACGTTCGACAGACAATTCCAAGTTCTTTTCTTTCTGCATAATAGTCAGCCTTTTTGACGTAAAAGAAGACAGTTATCCTTAACGTTTGTCATAGTAACCTTTCGGTATCAGACTTTTAGATTAAAGGATGAGATGTATCTAACTTCTTTTCAGAATATTGTTTTAATATTTTTTTACTTTGTGTTATAGCTCTTTGAACCTTTTTAACTAACAGTTGAGACAATTTCTTTGGAGGTCCACTTTATGTCGGAATCTAAAATCACGCCTTTTCCATACTCGAGGACCAAGTCGTTAGTTGTTTTGTCAAAGCCTAATTGTGGAACAGTGTTGCAGTGATAATTCAGTTAAGGTTGCCGAGGTAGTTCTCTATTTTCATCGTGTTGGTAGCCTCTTGATCATCAAGCATTTCTTCCGATAGATTTTTACAAATCATATCTGAGATATTACCTGCGTTTCCCATCTGTATGCGTCACCACGTTGTATCTAAAGTGATAGTGTTGCCTGCTTAAAAATAGGCATTTATCCAGAAGGAGATGATGCAAGCTTCTTGGAAGAGTACGCATCGAGTTCACTATGCATTATAGGCAGAAGTAACAAGTAACTCGCGCTGAGTAACCTTGTGATTGATTATTATGAAAGGACTAGTCTAATGAAAACTAGTCAGAGTTGCTGCACACCATCGAAAACACATATGATCATGATTCCCAGAACGAAACGGAAGTAGCAAGATAGATAGTTACAGAAGGGTGTATGTAGGGGAAGGGGTGTGACTGGGGGAGTAGAGGAAGACGAGAGGCGTTCATGTATGGTCTCACACAACTAATATATGTATGAATATGTATGATGAAACTTTTTGTCAAGTTTTATCAAATTTTCTGGGTATTCTTTTGTCAAAAAGCATATCTTTTGGCCACTTCCGGTAACCGGAAGACCCGTAAACGAGGGAGCAGAGGAAGGACAGGAGGAATACTGTGATTGATTTTATTGACTACAATATGCTTTTAAATTAAAATCTTAGCAAATTTACATCAATTTTTCTGATTTTATTTTTGAAAAGATGCATTTTTCCCGCCACAGTAATTTTTTATCTTCATCACTATAGCCAGCATGGCCACCTATAGATACGACCCAACTTTTTGCTGACACCAATTCGAGTTGAGCCTTCTCAGGAAACCTTGGATCAAATCAATCAACTAGTGGTAATCCTTGGCACATCTAGAATGCATCTGGAGGATTTCAACTTTTGGGTGCAAAAATTAGGAGAATTCTGGGCACTTATCCCTTTTTTTAATATTTTTCAATTCGAGTTTTTTAACAGCACATGCGTATTTTAAGATCTCTACTTCCTGAAAATTTTATGTAATTTGACTGACTGGATCTGAAATTATTGATGATTGAAGCAAAAAATCTTGTTAACTTTAGCCACTCTAAGAGGGTAAGAGGTAATATTTAACGTTCTCTTTACATACACATATTTCAAATTAATAGGAATGGTTAAAAGAATGTTATATGTATCAAACTGCTATTTTGTTAATTATAGTCTATTCTCCATTTTAGATAATATATAATTTGGTCTACACATTTTATGAAATGTTAAGATTGTTTAAAAGCAATTATCTCGACTTCTAATGAGATGCTAAAATTATTTTATCGCTAAATATTTCATCTTGTATCAGCTCTTCTTCATTTTTTAGAGGTACTTAGAAAGCCTTGAAGATGTAGTTTTTTTTGTTCTTATTTGGCACAGACATAGTGAAATGGCATCCTCTAAGACATTTCTTTACCCCCAGGGCGATCGACAGATCTTTGAGATATTGACCTAAAAATGGCACAAAACGTATTCTAATAGGTTAAATTTGATCATAGGGGGTGCCAAGTTTGATATCAACGTACAAGTGAAATATGGTACTTCCTTGCTAACATCGTCTCTGTGAGATACTTACTGCATGGTAGAGTCGAGTTTTAATACAAACGATGCAATAAAATGCACTCGATTAGAGCTCTTAGCGAGGGCAGGATAACTATCGTTAGGCAATGCCGACGGGTCTATGGTTCCATCATAAGTGCAAACCATTAACCATTAACCTTTAACAATTAACTATTAACCATTAAACATTAACAAATAAATCACAGGGTCCTGATGGATGGCATCCAGTTTTTCTAAGTGTCTTGCAAATAAGCTTACATTTCCATTGACAGTCTTTTTTCAAAAATGCCTTAATAAAGGGATACTTCCACATGATTGGCTAAAGGCATGTGTCACGATAATTCACAAAAAATGTGATAAAATATAACAGACCCATAAGCATCACGTCTGTTCTCAGCAAATTATAGCGTCTTTTGTAAGAGACCAATTTGTTGACTGCTAGCTTAACAACAATTATATATCAATGAACCAGCACGTTTTTGCCCATTTGGAAAATGCATCACTAATTTGCTAATTTGTTTTGAAGAATGAATCGACATACTGGAATCAGGTAATGTTGTAGATTTTGCTTTACTGTTCAACGCGAAATAAACTTAATTTTATTAAAGTCCCTGACCCAAAATAGTATTTTTAAGGAATTATTTCAAGAATTTTGAAAGTCAGAACTCATAAATGTCTAAAGTTGCATTTTTTTGTCCACCATGTTTGGAGAAAATTTTTGAAAATAAGAACTTTTGAATGTTTTAAAATGGAATTACATAGTTCACGTGCTTGTGAAAATCTAAAAATGCATTTGCCAAAAATTATGATAAAAAAATCAGAGAGCGAAAATGAAGACTTTATTTGACCCCCCTCAAAATCTGTCAAAAGAAATTTCACCCCCTCATTATCCCCTGTTATTTTAAATTTCAAACAAAGAAAAGTAAAAATTGAACCTATAGTATCGTTTTAGTAATTTAGAAGAAACCTTTTCCTTGCATTTTTCATCGTTTCATTCAATGAAAACATCATTGTATTGTGTATTGAAACATCGCGTGCCGATGTCTTGCCAATATCTAATATAATATACCACGATAATAAGCAATACTAAACTGGGCTCTGTTTTTCGAACGTTATTTAGCTTAAACACTGTTTAACGTAGGGTTAGTGTAAAAGGTGGGGTACCTCACAGTGCATTTTTTTAAGGATTGTTTACTGGGGGGGGGGGGTGTTTATTTTAAACATAATGGTCAAAGAAAGTCCGACCACGTTTGCAGGGTCTTAACATTAGAGTGAAGATCCAGCTTTCCAAAAATGCCGCCCACCATGGTTGAGCGTCGAAGAAAATTTTGATTTATTAAGTCTATAAACTGTAATTTCAGCCATTTTGACCAATTTTGAAGCATAGCAGAATTGGAAATTTGAATACCAATCAAAAAATGCAATTTTACTTGGGGGACCAGATGCGAAAATCAAAGATTACTGGGGGGGGTCTGAAAGCATTCTTGGGGGGGGGGGCACGCCCCCCCCAGATTGTATGTTAAGGCTCTGGTACCTCATATGGGGTATCATACGGGGCACCCTTTAAAACTAGTAAAAATGAAGAAATGTTACTATAATTTTTTGATTTATGTTTGATAGATGAAAGAACTTAATATTTAACTCATTAAAATCGGTTTCTCGATGATTATGAATCTTCTATAAAACATTTAGATTTAAACGCGTTTTTATCAGTAGGAGAAACCGCCATTTTAATTGCGAATTTTAAGTTGCCATTATTATACTGACTAGATTTCAAGCACGTCTTCACAACTTATCGCTTTAAAATTTGGATGAGATTAGTTTACAGATATTGTTTAGGCCAAAAAATAAAATGTGTGGTTCTGGTTAAATAGGTATAACAGGGAAGGGTCGGTCGGTCGGATTTTATTTTATTTTTATTTCATTTTTTATTTTGTTTTAAACTATCGGCTTATAAGGAAAAATGTCTCCGTATTTTGAATACTTATTAAGGATGGAACGTTATTCGGACGAATAGATGAGTGTTTACTCACTCAAGTTGAATACAAATTTAAATCTTTGTACACTTTTTGAAAAGAGAGAGAGATAATCAAAAATAAAATCAAGATACTTTCTTTGCACAATATTTATTCTGTGAAGTATAGCCATCAGACAAAAAAGAAAATCGTCAATTTAAAATTTTGATCGCGAGAAGGAAGATTAAATCTTTTGGGTCGGCCATTTTTACGCCAAAAAGACAGGGTTGGCCGGGTAACCGGAACCACACATATTTTTTTTTGGCTTCAGAAAAAAAAAGAATAAAATTATATATAACTACAAATCAAATGCAAATTTAAATATGAACATTATTTCATGGAGTATTATTGAATTTATAAACAATTTAAAATAATGATAATAAATAAAGAAGAAAAAAGAAGAGCACTTGACTCAATCTGCTTTAGAGGACAAAAGAAATGTCATTAGGCAATGGTTTATGCTGTTTGATGGAAATTGGGTAGACAGTTGACTTCTAACAAAAACGTTCATATAATTCGAAGTTTTTACACATAAAGTCTCCAAGGACAAAGCCAGGTAAATCATTTCACAATATAGATCTTGTCAAAATCATTAATGCTTAATTTTCCTCGTTATTATATTCTGACAATTAGTATAAACTAAATATCGACAAGCCTTGGACATTATTAAATCAGTGTATGTATGAAAGGTAAGTCAATGATTAGAAGGCAAACACCTCAAATTCGCCAAGTTCAAAGGTTATTTGCTCCTTATCAATATGTTCTCGTTCTAGATATACTTTATCGCCCGTCAAGTAACCAGAATCGCAGTGAATGTAGTACTCTTGCAATTCGGTGTATCTTTTGTTCGACACGCAAATACTATTTCGATTGCTAATCAGATCAGATCCGATTCGAATCGTAATAATTTTGCTATACTGCCAAAGGCGTTTACTTGTTGTATTCACTAGCCTCATGAAGAGAATTTTGAATTTCTCAGCGAGGTCAATCCTTACCCATGCATCTGTCGTCACACGGATGTAAAAATAACTTCTCAAGATACCATCTGTAAGTCTATCCGGTTTATAAACTTCCACTACGCCATCCATAATAGTGACCGTTTTGCCCAGGGCAACATTCAAGAACTTTTTACACGTATAGCCAAGTTCTACACAACTATCCGTGCAATACTCTACATTAAAATCGCATTGCGGTCGTAGGATTTGGCACATCGGCCCTCTGTATTTCCAGTCATCATAGTTTGTTGATATAAAGAACCAATCAGGATTCGCCACGAATGTGCCGTCGAACGATTGGACCAATTCACATAGTTCAGCATTGTTGTTGTAATTAAAAAATACGCACGTGTCATTAATTGTGCAATGTAAGGAACATTCGACCATCGTTTTTGTTGATCCTAGCACTGCAATGTGCTCCTTAGAACTTTTAAAGTACTCACCTTCTCGGATAATCGTATAGTTGGCCGAGTACCGACAGTTAGCCTCGCGGTTTATAAACCCGTTTGATACGTCAAACATAAGTACGGTAGTAAGAAACGTTTGAAGCATAGTTACTTTTTTTAGAGCGACTGCATTTGCAAATAGTAAATACATATTTGTAACAACCATAGCAGGCTTATGCTTGATTATTCTTTCTAAAACGGTTGAAAGCATGCTTTGAGACTACAATAATGATTACATGAAGATAAGTTCGGGCCTGCAGATTTAACCCGGTGAACTGCGAAATTCACCTGAGATTTGCTATTTTTGATTCGCCGGAAGTCGGAGACTGAAATACCTCGCTTCGCTCGTAATTAAACGGAAATTTTCCGGCGCTAATTCACCAAGATTTCACATTCGCCTATTGTAGCTATGGAAGTTTTCCTTAAACGAATACTTTTCACTGCGTGTGTATTGCCTTATAATTTTACCATTACGATTCTGATTCGATAGTACCAAAAAATACAGGGAAGATTATTTTTTTGAATATATCAGCTGCATATGATTAAAAGCACGGTCAACGATTACTTTTTTAAATAAGTTACCATAAAAAAATCATCATTAAATGTCTCTGCTTGTTGCAAATGTGTAGTCACCTCTTTCTTCCTTGATATTCTTCCTTGAGATTCATACACTTTTTCATAGCAGGAACTTCTCACTGGAAACCATCGAAATTATAATTTAGACCTAAAACATGCCAAGAGATTTCTACCTATTTATACATTATCTCCTTGGTTACACTTCGTAATGATTTCTGAAGAAAACAGCAAATGAAATGAATGATATTCTATTTATAAATCAAATATTCGCAGAACCAATTAACTAATCAATCAATCGATAAATTAAAAACTCATGAATACAATCATTCGGAGATACCGTGGTCGAGAGAAAATAGCATCATACGCTGTGTAATTGATCAAAACTACATCGCAAGTCAACCGGGTCGACGCATGTCATGTGACGGAAATTTGGTAGTCATTTAGGTACCTGAGGAATCACTAGATGGGACTTAAGTCGTGGCCTCGATTAGCTCGATAACGGCTTTGCAAGAATGTCCATCATAAGAGCAAACATAACCTAAACTTACATAGCTTAAACACTAAACGTAATAGCATGGGGGATATGCTAATGAAACTAGTTTTGTGTGTGTGCCACTTAATTTTTCTTGGCTGAAATGTAATTGTCATCTTTCAACACACTTTCATCATGTATGTTAAACATCGTTTTCGTGGGATACCTACTGTATGGGAGACTCGGATGGTAAAGACGAGTGTCACTAGAATTTAGTTGGTAGCTGATGAAACATTAGGTGTGACTTAGGTAGTAACGTTGCCAATGGATGAAAAGTGGGGTAGGGAAAACGAATCGAAATCCGACAGTGTAATGGCCAATGGTTTATCGTTAAAATAGATACTTATGTGTGAACAAACTCAAGAGACCTCGGCTTTAGAAAAATATTCAACAAATGCAGCTAAAAATTCGCAACTGAAGCCAAAAATCAAAGAAAATCAGTCAAAATTACGACAAAATTAGCAATAAATCCGACAATATTAGCCTAATCTCCGACAACGCTAGACAAAAAACCAACAGCTTGATAAAAATCCGACAACTTGATAAAAAGTCTGGGGGTGTTACATCCTCCCCCTCTAGCGACGCCAATGGACTTAGGAGACATCTCAAAAGGTTTTATTTTTTCTAACAGAAATATTCTGTTAAATGTCTGAAAAATTAGCTTTTAATTTAGTTTTTATCGATATACTGTATTTTTGACAACTTTCATTTTCTTTACTATAATACTTTAGTGCCCCTGAAATTAGGTCTCTCGACCCTAAAGATGATTTAAATTTTACTAGAAACCTGAATTTCACATTAGAAATCTTATTCTTCTGTAGCATCTTGACAGTATTTACAAAATAGTAGATTTTTCATCAATTTTTGCATCTTTTTATGCGTACATTTTTTCTTTAAAGCAATATAACTCAGGAGCTTTTTGGCAAATTTGATAAATTACCCATCGAAAACTAAGTAAAACTTTATTTCCTCCTAACTTGTGTCTTTATGATAAACAGATGAATAGCATAATACCCCTTCATTTTCAAGCTGCTTTCGGCACAATCTTGAGAAGTGCATTATAAAATATATTGACATTTATCGGCAGTGGCGTGCTGGGAAGTGCATGTCTGGGGGCCAAACACTTTTTTGAAAACGACGCCCCGTAGATGTAAGCACTCCCAACTGGCATTTGGACAAAATTTAGACAAAAGCCTAAAATACATCAAAATCATCCATGATTGGACAAATTTTCAAATATAATCACTAACAGATGGTGTAATAACCTAAGTAGTTCACAATGGTTGGAGCAATTTTCTAATATAGGCACTTCCAGAAAATTTAAATTGATGAACCTGATGAAATTAATGTTTTTGTTCTTGAAACATTGATACTTGAATAGATTCACATTCCAGGAAGAGTTAAGTATACAAAGTGTAGTATTCAGTATTAATCTAAAAGGGCTTTCAAAAAATTTAATTGATTTAATTTTGGATTTTGGTGCCCCTCTGACTGGCGCCATAACACAATATTTGTGCTGGTGGGGGGAGAATAGCTCCCATGGCTCCCCCTGTCAGCACGCAACTGTTCATCGGTATTAACCCTTAAATCGTTAACATACTGAAATATATGTATGACGATACGAAATGTGCTGTTTTAATAGATGGAACAGACTCAAATTATAGAATTTATCTTTGTTCTTCAATCATTTATCTTTTTCATTCATCTTTTTACAGCATTTTAAAAGAAAATGACGCTGAGTTTTGTCAAAAATTTGGAAAATTCGCATATCTAGGCATTTTTTCAAACATCCGGGCATGTTCGGGCAAGTTCTGGCATATTATGACGTTATGAATTCACGTTATATCATGTTATTATATATTTCTACTAATGTGCAAAATATAAGTAAATATAAACAAGTCTTTTTTAAGATATTTGAATTTAGTGGAAAATTGATAAAAAAAAAAGGCGATTTTTATGCCATTTTGATCATATAACCCAAACTAATCATGATATGATGACCAAGTGTTGATAAAAGCTAGTTTGAAAGGTGATCTACCAGCTTCAATTATCGAAAAGTATACTTGAGTTGCTGGAGTTAACCACAATTGCCTCAATCAAAGCCCCTCACCCTAAATTCATGAAATTCTATCATAATTCTTCACTTTTAACGAAATTTCTCGAGAGTAAAAACTTTCTACGACATAATTTTTTTTAGAAACTGTTAACAATACTAAAGAACACAAGTATAAGCTATTTTCAAAGAATGAAATAGCGGAAACTTTTCTCAAAATGGCAGCAAAGCTACGATTTCTCGAATTTTTCATTAAAATTCGCGTTTTTCTTGGCAGTTTTTCGTAAATATATCGAGAATAAGAATTTATTTAGACATGCGTTTTTTTTTGCAAAATGTTCACACTATTAAGGGCTACTAATTTGAGTTATTTATACAAAAAATTCACGTTTTATTTTCTTGCAAAATGGCGGCAAAGTATCGAATATTCTGAATATTTTAGGAATTATTGTCGATGTAACGACCATGGAGCCCAAAATACTTATCCAAAAATGTATATAAACTGGCATTCGATTTGCTCAAACTATCTTCTACATATTATAAATCACAAGTTGTAACATTTAAGGTCAGTATTCTGCAAAAAACGGGTGTTCGGAAACAAAACCTTCAAATCTTCACATATTTTTCGTCTTTTTCCGGCCATAGCGCCGTAACGGAAGCTCTAATAGAGTTCTTATTTGGCATGAAAATAGTTCTATTTATGCTTAATCGATCTAAACAATCTTTATCTCAACCAAAATGTACAGATCAGGTCAAAAATGGCCCCGGAGATGGTCAAGTAGCGAAATTTAGGCATTTTTGACACTGTCCGGACGCTGTATCTCGAGAACCAGAATTTTCCCGGACATGCAATTTTTTTTCACGAGATGTAGAATCATAAAGGCTACATCATATATAAAAATCAGCATTGGTCATGGCGTTAGTTTTCGAGCAAATCACGAAAAACAGACATTCCAAACAATGGTACTTTTTAATCATATTTGAACGGCCATAACTTCGTACCAGACGGTTGGATAGAAATACTGATTGACATACAAGTAGTTTAAGCTACGCTGAATCGATTTAGACTAGTAACAGTCCATGAACACGAATAAAAGATGTCGAAAAACGACTCCAAAGATAGGTACTTTTTGGACAACTTCCGGACGCCATATCTCAAGAACCAGAATTTTGCCGGGCATGCAGTTTTTTTCAGAAGACGTTTATTAATAAGGGCTACCATAGAAACATAAAATAATACCACATCAAGCGGTTAGATTTCGAGCAAATAGCAAATAACCATTAAAAATAGAGGTTTTCGGACAATATCTTAAAAACCGGACACTTTTTTGAAAATTGGGCTTCGTCAAACTACATCTTCATGCTAATTTATAGACAAATTCACATTGTAGATCTTCGTAACTTTTGGATGGACACACTGACGTCTAAATTTTGAAGAATTCTCACCAAACAATGGCCAATTGGCTAAATAAATTATAATATTATAAGGAAGTATAAGGGGACAGGGTATGTGGTAGAATAACAGTAGGAAGGAAGGTTAGATGAATAATAATCAAAATCCAGTGCCATCCCTTAAAAGGGTCCATAAAGAAGAACCAGTCCAGATCCAGAGTAAATATTAATTTACACAAGACATACAAACATAAAACATAATGATAGAAATAACAGGGGTTCATACAGCCATCAAATTAGGGCCGTGAAACGGACTTAAAAAAAACAATATTGAATTGAGTATCTAAAC
>JAUKPT010003692.1:0-10738 GCA_032273505.1 Nanomia bijuga | reverse complement strand
CTGGATAAACGGTTAGAATCTCAGCAGATGGCCCTCAATTCCTGAATCTCTCCTGTATTTTATGTAACCACATTGGATTTATTTGGACCATTCATGATAAGAGACATGGTAAAAAAGGGAACAAAGATGAATGTATCGGGTTTAATAGCAACAAGTGCTGCAACTAGAGCTATCTATTTAGATTTAGTAGATGGATACAGTGCTGATGTTTTCATACTGGTCCAAAAGTGCATTTCATCCCGAGAAATGCCGATTTTTGCCGATATTTCAATCTAATGAATTTACACTATGTCACGTCGAAATTTACCGAAATCTACCGATTTTCGCCGATTTTTACCGATATTTCAATCTAATGAATTTACACTATGTCACGTCAACATTTGCCGAAATCTACCGATTTTCACCGATATTTGACGATGTTTACATAAATTTTTAAAAGTTACTCTTTTATAAGAACCTCCTTATTGGCATCATAAAAAATACACATTATATAAAAAAATTATACCCTCAATTCCATATACCTCATCCTATAAATCTGTGATCAACTGGTAATATTAGGATTTAATTCACTAAAGTATGATATACCACTGATAAGAAGATATTTACCAAGTATTCTTTATCAACTTGATTCAAACCCATCATTTGTTATAAAGGAGAATAGATCATACATGGTGATTGCAACAAAAAATCTAAAGTATCTTGATTATGTAATTACTTAGCTGCTGGAACAAGTCTAGTCATGTTGATACCGCAAAAGGCTTTCTACCATACAAGTGGTTTGATTCACTAGATAAACTTCATTTTCCTAGTCTACCAACACAAGAAGATTTCTATAGTATATTATCAAACTCGGAAAACTATCATTTATGTGAACAAGCATGGAATGAGCATAAAATGAGTAAATTTTCAGATTACTTGAAATACTACAACAATCATCATGTAATTGAATGGTTCAAGAGATAGAAAAGATGCTCGAAATAGAAAACAAAGACGGACTTGATGTTTTCAAAGATTCGGTCAGCCTGCCAGGATTGACTCAAAAATATCTATTCAAAAGTTTAAGTAAAACAGACTATTTTGTTGGAATAGGTAAAGAACATGCTCATATTTATAAGCAACTTCGTCAATTTGGTATATAAACAAAAGTCTTCCATCACATAATTATATTTAGTAATGAATGTTGATCTAAATGAAATAACAAGAGAAATGAACACATGAATGAAGTAAATATATGTAGTCAATATTTGATCAATTGTGGAAATAATGTTGACACATTACTTAATAAGGTCAGTTCGCTGTTTCATCTGAGATTTCGTTTGAAGAAAACTTTAGAGACAGATATGAGATAGAAAGAGAAAGTGTGTTTGTTTGTTTCATGTGTTATATAAGAAACTTCTGCCAGGTAAAGCAATACCATTTTCAAAATGATTTTTAAATGCCAAGTCAGTTATTTGTAATATGATAATCACAAAAATGCTAGTTTGTTTACTTGCGTTGTTACTTTGATTTTTTGAACAGTCCTGATCCCAAGTGCTACTTTTCGAACCACATTAAAGTTTGTCTGTATGTGTATCTTCATTCTCATTGGTTGGTTAATTGGTTTGCCTCTCTTTTTGGACCTGCCAACTTTAAAGGACGGTCCTAATAAAATGATCTTTACCGTTAGTCAATCCGGTCGTCCGTTTAGTTACGCATTTTTCTCGAAAACCAATCATAGGATTTTTTAATAAAAAAATAGATCATTACTTTCAGGCAGTATCATTATGCATATTTTACGCTTAAAGACACTAAATTACTGGATCACTTGGGCCTTGTAATTCAAGAGGCAAAAACATTTCCAATTATTTAACAAGAACGGATAGAACGGTGTTTCATTTGATAAAAACAAAGGCATGAAACAGTTTGAGTTTATTATCAGTAAAATCATAACATACAATACAATGAACTGTTGTTGTCACAGAGCCATTGGCAATTATCTGATGACCGCTGTCAATATTTTAGCCAATTGCAAATACTATATCATCATGCAGTAGTTTAAAAAAAACTTTTCCTTTCTAGTCTTCCTTTTTTTGGCTAAATCGAAGTAATAACAAGCAATGTATTGCTTGCCTTTACACTTCATTCCATTTCATTTCATTTCATTTTCAAAGTTATGAATTCCATCTTATTATCTTAGATATGTCACCCAACCATCAACTCGTAAAGATAAATGTGATATTTTTTATCCATTGTGTCAAGATACCAAATTTATATAGGATTTCTCTTTCTCAAGTATAAATCTTTCATGCAATTGATGGTTTTAAAAATTTGACGATTTTTGCTATATCTACAAATTTGTTACATTTTTATCCTTTTTGTGTCTGTTTCTACACGGTAAATGTGATATTTCTATCCATAGAGTGTCAAAATATCAACTTTCATATAGGATTTCTCTTTTTTATGTATAAATATTCTTTTGGACAATTTTTGATATCAAATTTGTTAAATTTTTACCTTTATTGATGAGTTAAACAAGGTTTGTTAAATCGATTTAAATATATATTTAAAGACAAATATAATATTTTCCAAAAATTGTTAATGAGCATATATTGGATAAAATAGTCAAAAAGTGTTTTTTTTATCCTTATTCTGTTAATTATTCCCACTCGTGAAATCTGGAAACCCACCATCTGTAAAAATTCCATCCCAAAATGTGAAAAGTTAAGAAGTCGAGAAATCTCCTCATTCTGGGCCGGTCTGTTCCAAGTATTCTTTGAAAAACTAAAAAAAAAACGCACAGTTTTAATTAAGATTTTCTCTAACCGCCTTTGAAGGCATTTGTAGGCATTTTTCAAATTTTTCTCCAATCATAGTGGATTGGGTAGCTGAATCTTAAGACATTCAAGAGCCCTAATTTTCAAAATGGTAGACAATAGAAATTTTCACCCCAACGATATTGAGTCAAATTGAATTTCAGGGGGGGCGAAAATATATCGGTTTTTTTTGGGAGGAGTCTATACAAAACAGACGATCTTTTACATTCATTAACTTTCTTAATAGTGTTAATCTTACATTTTGCTCGTTCCGATTATTTTCCCCCTCCACACCTCTATTTGCTTTATATGTATGATTAAGGGTCATCCTGATAAAAAACGGTGACACCGATGCAGAATATTCTATTCCAAAAAAGGCATGCATGAAACTCTTAGCGAAAAAACAAATTCTAGAAAGAGTGATTTTACAAATACTTGGAAGTATAGTTGTACATTTTGCACTCTTAATAATTATTTGTTTAACCGCAATAAACTGATTCATGTTGAACATGTGTATCTAGTAAAACAGTGGTTAACCGAAATTATATCAGGTGATGGATATTTGAGTGGGCATCTGAATGAGATACTGTTTATTATTTTGAAGATTAAAATATATCAAATGACTTGTCCGGTGTGGTAAATTTAAGATAATGATTGCCCTTTTTACACTAAATGATAAGCTTAATTGCTATGTATGTAAGACATTTCAGGTGAATTAAAAAACTATTTGTTCATGCAGTTTTTTGAAAAATTTATGAAACATTAGATGGAAAATCTGTTCACCAGGTACATTTCGTTTCAATTCAATTTTTCCAGGTAATAACTAAATTTTCAAGACTTTCTACGTCAATTTTAAAACTCTTCTTAGTTAAAAAAATGTTTCAAACTAATATCTGCGAGTAAAACATAGCAATTAAATAATGTTTCTCAAACGGGAAGAAGCCAAAACCTGATATTTTGACATAATAATGATGTCATATTTATGCATTCGCTTCGTTATTACATTAGACAATTAAGATATACAATACAACCCACTTATCAATTATTTTCCAACCTCACTATTGCAGTATTTTGACTTTTTATTCGCTGATTCTGCGAAAAGTTGTTCTACAGAAACATATCTTTTATTGTATCTTTGCCAATAGCTCAGGTAAAAATTAACCAATTTCATCATATCAACCTGCTCTTTTATTGGTAAATAATGCATTGTATTCTATGTATTTGATTAGTACAGATTTCAAACCCGAGAATACAGGTCATAAATGTTTTATAAAAAATCCAGGTAAAAAAATCATTTATTAAGAACCTTTTTGGTTTAACTGCTGATTACATGGTTTATAGCTAATTTCTGTGAAATCGAAAGTGGCTCATAATTCCACAATTCCTCATAATTCCGCATAATTCCACATTTTTATCGATTTTTAAAAAAATGGATTTTAATTACATGTTTTGATGACAAAAATAACACTGGAAGATTTAGATCAAACAGATAACAGAAAGGTACTAAACCTAATTGCACTAAACTGGCCTATATAGTTTACCATGGTCTGAGTAGAAATTGAAATGCAAGCGCTTATATATATAGGATTATTTCGTTCAAAAAACCTAAAAAAAATTGCAAAGAATAAACAGATATCATCACAAATGGCCACTAGTAAAAACATTTAATTCACCTTTTCGAGTTACGTCACTAATCTCAATGTTTGGCACAGCCAAAATGGTAGCTGTGTTAGCTATGATAGCTAAAGTATTAATGGACAATTAATTACCCTTGAGAGCGAATAATCGCGAGAAACGCATTTATTTTACAAAAGATTTCGCACGTTTTGAACATTAGTTTTAATGGATCTCTTACAATATTCTGAGCTTTTTAAATTCATTTTATATTTTCTCTTCTTCTATTTCTTTATTTTTGATAAAATAGACATCATTAGAAAGAGGTATAAAAGGCGCTTCTTGTGATAGTTTTGACGGCTCCAAAACATTGATTTACGTCATCAGTGATGACACGCTGGAAAGGTGAATAGACTCGCTTCTTTGATATTAGAAATATCATCCGTTTGAGTTATTGACGTTTACAGCTGAGATGTAGAGATTTACGATTTAAAGGTCACGTTAACGTTTAGTAGACTCTGGCAGAATGCCATAAAAAGAAATTTCAATTAAATTCTCCCTCTTATTCAGCTCTAAATCATTAACGTTTAATTTCTTCTTTCAATTTAATTTTTTCCGAGATGCCATATTTCTGACGAGATTTTCGTTTTTCCTGCAAATTTTATGGCAGTTTGGATGGATTTGCGGTAATCTTCTTACTTACTATAGACAGAAAACCAATGATGATGATGATCTCAGAAAAAGAGGGGGCGAACGAATTACTGTATCTTTCCATCACGATTTGGTAAAGTGTAATATGAGAAAACTTTATTGATTTCTTGAAATTGATGAACACATTGACATCTCATAGTCATTACGCATACAAGTTCGACAGACAACAATAGATTTTCACTTACAATATTGATCAAAGGATATATAGTCATCTACGAGTGTTGTAATTCTTTGCTCAAGTATACGACCAAATTGCAAAATGATGAAGGTTATCTTTGTTAAATAAACAGTAGTTATGAAATCAGATTACATAGTATTTGCATCCCTCGAACTCTATTAAAAAATATATGATTCTAGTTATCACAAAATTACTGCTACTATCAAGCTTTCCTTTTTACAGGTTTTTCTTATTGCATCCTAAATATATAAAGCATTTGGTTGTTTTTCTTGCTAGATCTATATCTTTATCCATATCTGTTATTCCAGGTCTGATTAATTTGTTTTTTCTATCGACTTTGTTTTCTGTTTTGTCTGTTCTTCTCTTGACTATGTACCTTTTCTAGAAGAAAATCTGTCCTGCTGTTTAGATGCTATGTCAGTCATCATCAATAAAGTATCAAACAAGATCATAGATAAATTTGAGAAAAAAATGTGTTGACTAGACGATATCATTGGTTAGGGGTCAGTCACAAATTATATTTGTCCTTTTAACTGGTATTATGAATCTTCGAGGGGGTATATGTGTATATGTTTAAGACAGCAGTAAGTTTCAACCGATTTTAAAATAAAAGTTTTGACCTCTGATGCCAAACTCTTATATATATTCAGTTGAATTTTGTTGATGTCTGAAGATGACCTATATGTAGGTCGAAATATCACATTTATAGATAAAATGAAAAAAACATATCGTCATTAAATTCTTTTTGAAGTTATACGCCCTAAAAAGCATATTTGAGTTATATTTAAACGACAAATTGAAGGACAAACCGGATTTGGGACTGGCCTAAAATTAAGATCTATTAAGTCGATTAAATTAAAGAAAAAGTTATTTCGGGACTTGAGTGAGGGCGAAGGTATTCGACTCCTTGATCTCCTCCTTTTCTTCTTGTTCTTTAAAATATACCTCAAGAAATTCAAAAATAAATTTTTCATAGCCAACAGTTCGTATTATAATGTGGTTTCCATAACAAAGATAAACAAAACACAACCAAATAGAGAACGCCGTCAAGTCAAACTTTATGGTTGACCCAAGAAAATCACCTTCAATCGAATGATAATTTTGAGAAAGTATTTAAGATATCTAAAGTATTTAGCAGAGCCTAAAGAAAATAAAAAAAATACGTGGTTAGATCTTCTTTTTGATATGCTTCAAATAACCCACTATATATAGCAATATTTTTTTCTCTTGTAGATGTAAGGCACTTTAATGGTATTAATATTCTACGCTTTAAATAGTCTAGTGGTAGTCTAAAAAAGAAAAAGAAAATAGAAATTAGTAGACTAAGATTATTTAGTATAACTTAGGTTGTGATTGAATCGCACTAGTATGATGTATCGTACTCCTAAACTTCTAGACAGGTTTATTTACATACGTAATATCTTAAATTCAGAGCGCGCGTAGGTCTATCGACCATGCAAATCATATCAAAATCATGTTTGAATTGTCCATTATTTTTGGGGCAGGGATAAATCTGAATAGACGAATTGAATTTTAATGTAGCACATAGGAACGTATTTCATAACATTTCAAGATGACTTCATTGTGACACCACTGTATTTCGAGAAGAAATTTTAGTTTGGAGTTATATCGTTTCTTCCAAAATTATTCTAGAAGTGTTAATATTTTCCGTGTAAACAAAAATCAATGGCTTATTTCTGTTAATGCCGATTTTTGAAATTGTATCGTATTTCATTTTTTTAACTTCGAAATAATTGGCTTTCTCTGTTATGTTAAACTGCCTACAGCGCATTAATCACCAGTTAAGACCTGTGCTTAGTCATGCATTTGAGAAGAATTAAATGGAGCTGATTTCCACATTTTATTTTCTTCCTAATTCCACATATTTTGTTTGAAGAAAAAGAGAAAAGTCATTGATAAATTCTGATCGACATACCCCGTTGAAACAAACTAATATATTTTTCAGTGCTTTTTATCAATTTCTACATCCAAAACAGAAAATGTTTGTTGCATTAATACATGTGTATTAGATTTGAAGAAGGAAATATCATGTCCATATCAAGCACTTTTTGTTTATACAAGACATTCATTATTGACAGAGAGTTGGTGATACCACTCAATTCACGCATTTCAGTAATAAAAGTGATATGCTTTTATAACGGTGTGTATTGTATTTTTAGTCACGAAAAAAACAAAATCACTAAGCATTTACCCCCTCCCCCACAACATAATTTATCTTTTTTCAAACGTTATTTCAAATAGTTTCACTTTTTCTAATCAAGCATTAGGGACATTGGAGGGCTACCTTTTCATCAAAGGTTCTCACAAACATTTGGTGTTAAAACGGCTGAAAACCTTTTTGGGATGACCCCTTATGCCAAATTGTTGAACATGAATGCAAAAATCAATCAATTATTTACATGCACGTTTATTTTAAGATTTTCAATTTGTATTTGGCTACTTTTAAGTTTGTGACTAATATTTTCGTTATACAATTTTGACTAAATTTCATACTATATTTAGTTCTGCTTGTTACTCAGAATAAGCAAATAAAAAATTACGGTAATATTAAAAGAATTGGAGAACAATAATGATTATCAATAATGAAAGAAGACAACTGTAATCATAGTTTCTATGGATTAGCAAGCTATTATGGTCAATTTCTATTCAAATTGCTGATGAGTTTGAAGATTTCTTTTGTAAATATATTGCGAGTTTCTTTTTTTAATAAAAAGGAAAGTCTTTTTTCATAGCCATTTTTAAAATATGTTATTTCTTCTTCTAAAAAATTTAATAATTAAAATCAATAATATGATAAATTTAATTTTTTTCTAACTTTTCTTGTACTAGCTTTTGAAGAAAAAGTAAATAATTTTATCTAAACTTTAAATCTGAGTTTAGAATGAAAGTACTGAAACTATTTTTTTGAATTTAAAGTTCTTTTTTGTAATAATTCTTAAAAATATATACGCTGGAATAATGGAAGATACTATCTATATAGATTTTTTCTTCACAGTTTCGAAAGATATTTTGTTTTATGAAGTCCCATTTTTGTATGCGCCAACTGACAACCTTAGCTTAACCAGTTAAAAGTTTTTATCATACGAAAATTGTGAATAATGTTCAATTTACAAATAATATCAAGCATTTTCATATTTTCTTTGGTCAAACAACATCAAACAAGAGTTTACTTTTTGTTCTAAGATTAGCTTTATCTCCAATGCATTACAGTTTATTGGACGTATTTGTTTGGTGAAATTCAGTAGGATCTTGATCAAGTTAGTCCCGTATTAGACGCTCGACGCCTGTAACTAAATTTACCCCCTTAGTGTTCAAGTTATTATGACCAAATTTAAACAATCCTTTGTGAGATCTACCGCAATTAAAATCAGCGTTTTGGCCCTTATTATGATCAGTGATATATATTTTCATTCTTGATCAATTAATACCTATAGAAATAAAAGGTCATTTAGCGTCAATAAGTTTCTGAAGTTTGATTTTATATGATCAACTTCTTCTAACTTTATTATGATAAACGGAATTAACATAAATCGATAATCAATACACCATTTCGGAATTCACGACGCCATTAGCCTATGTGGGGCAAACTATGGTGGCGAATGTATGTAATTACATAGGGAATAACGTTTGTGTACCATAGTTGGAACGGTAGTACCATAGTTGGAACGATTGTATTTTTCATTTGATTAAAATATGAAGAAAAATTCTTTTTTTTTTTGACCAAAGATTTGTCGAAAAGTTTGATATGATTTATGTGACGAGGTTTAACCAACAAAAAAAAAATCCGAAAAAAAATTTCCTTTTGTTTTCTATTGTTAAACTTACTCGAAAAAAGACAATATTTTCTTCTTTGACAAAAACCGAACCATATATCTGAAAATCTAAATGTTGAATTTTTTAGAGAGTGTACGGAGTAAGTTTAACAGCAAAATCACGATATTCAAAAAATCTTTCTTGATTATACTTAATTTCAATGCATTTGTAACATAAGGTTAATGAGTACCATAGTTCGAACGTTCCAACTATGGTACTTCATATATACTTTATTGTATAAAATCAAACTTTCTATAAAAGATCGAATCAAAAAGATCTTTTATAAATCCCTTTTAGTACAATACACTTTACCTAAAAGAGAATTACCATAGTAACGGTTAATGAATCGTTTTTGTATACCACGGGCACTTAATTGTCACTTATTGGTATTCTAGTGAATGGGCATTTCTTTTATATAAGTAACGAACTGATTAATCATTAGGGATGTGGTTTTGGGGGATAAAATAAAGAGAGCAGAAAATAAATTTCACATTATACTCGTATAAGTTCTCTCTAGACTGTATGAGTAAATGTTTGTTTACCAGATCAGTTCAGTAGAAAAATCGTTTAAAGAATTTTTTGATAATATTTTTTTGAAAAGATGGCTCGTGTTAAATTAGATAATCGAAGAAAAAATGTAAGGACCACATTTCAAAAGTCGAGGCAAGAATGAAAATATGATTAGGTTCATATCAATGTAAATGGAGTTTTAACTAAAAAAAAAATATAAGATTTTGAGGCTAAGGAAATTATAATTTTCTTTTTCGAAACTGTATTAAGCTGTACTTTTTTAAACTAAATTTTATATATCTATTTTTTTTAGTTTGACAATATAATTCAATTTTATTACTAACACTGTTACTAAGACTAGTTTCCGTTATTTCTCAATTATCAATATTTATCTCATCGTTCAACCATTGAAATGTTTTCTTATTTTGTCAAATAGCGCTGTGAGATGCGTAAGGAAACAGAAAACTATCTGAATTGTCCTACGTAACTTAAAAATTAATTTCCTTTTAATTCTAACTTATCATTGTTACCACCCTCGTCCCCAGTGCGTTTATCCCATATGAGCTTTCTAATGTCCCTAATATTTAGGAAACAGATGCAAACCAGTTTGAAATAGTGTTTTAAGCACGAATTTAGGTGAAGACAATGACCGAAATAATATTTTATTACCAGAAAGCGTAAAATATGCATAAAATAATACTGCTTGCAAGTTAATTAACTAATTTCGATCTTTAAAAAAATCATAAGATTGGGTCGCGAGAAAAACATGGGGGGGGTCTAGTAAAGTCTGAGCAAGTTTGAGCAAGTTTGAGCAAGTTTGAAGGACCGTTTCGTATAGTGAAAATACAGATACCTGAAAAAGCTAGAGAGTGCCTGCTCGCGTGGTTTTCAACTCCTGGTTAAAGAATGATAAGTTATTTTCTAATTCACTTAGTTCAAAAGAAAATAACTCAATTTATTTTCTAGTTCGTTATACCATAGTAAGTATATCTACCTAGTATTGAAACATATTGTTTTTGTCGGAAAAAGTACGAAAAATTAATGACTCTATCTATTGAAATCTATTTATTAAAACGATTACTCTAAACAATACCATTTA
>JAUKPT010003691.1:0-11793 GCA_032273505.1 Nanomia bijuga | reverse complement strand
CCATTACATTTCTTATTTGCTGCAAATTAGAATTTTTATTGGACAATTTTCCTCGAAATACATGAAAATGAACGTATTGACCCCCGGATTTGGACCTAATTAGGACCATAATGACCATAATGACTGCTGATATTGATATTTCTATTTAGTAAAGACACCAAGGAGACTTCATCTGTCATTACATTTTTTATTTGTTGCAAATTAGAATTTTTATTGGACAAGTTTCCTCGAAGTACATAGAAATGGACGTTTTGACCCCCGTATTTGACCCTATTCCCCTTTTTTCCAGTTTAATATGCCAATTATATGTCATAATACACAATTCGTCTAGAGTTTGCTAAATAAACATGAGTTACAGTTGTTTATTACAATTTTAAGTCCTTAAAGTTGAAAATTCCATGTAGTATTCCAATTGTGTTGATTCTGACGCCCATTTTGTCCAAAATAGGGTTAAATCACTAAATAATTATACCCATATAGTCTAAAAGTAATTCCATACTCCCAGTTATACTTATAATATCTTGAAATTATCATTTTGTTTCCCCAAAAGTGGTTTTCTACTCCAATTCTTTGAAAAACTAGAAATGTGAAGTTCTGAGGTTATTTTGGGGGTCACTAATTTTACCCCCCGCAAAGGGTCCATATTAAAAAAAGATCTATCAAAATCAATTTCCAATAGATTATTGTAACTTTTTTGCCAAAGTTATCGAAAAAATGCCCAATCGATCTTCACATTTTTCAACGTGGTTTGTGAGTTTCCTGTCCGTGTATTCTAGAAGTCCGTGTAATGACATATCACCATGGCGAATAACCAAAATTGGATGATTTTAATAAACCTCGGAACATAGAATACATGTATATAATTTAGCGCCATAATGAAATTTCAATTCAATAAAAACAATTTAACTAAAATGGTTCCGCGGATTGGAAAAAAGCATGCAATTTTGGTATATCAAAGTATATTAAAAACATGTTCTTATACATTTTTCCCTTTGACTTTATGAAATCCAGTTTCACAAACGTGTTTTCCAGCAGCGTCTGATTCAAAAGTGACAAAACCAAAACCTAAACAGAAGAAAGAAAGAAATTATCAACATGGGATTTTACCATAATTTTCTAGGCACCGCATTTGATATACCGGCTCCTTATACCGTCTACCATTTTAAATCCGCATATCTGGATTGTAAAAGGCTTTAATGGTAATATCTGTGAAATCTAACGTCGTCCCGTCCCAGGCCTCTGGCGAAAAACGATTAGCCGATGTATTTAATTCAATTTTAGATAAAAATATAGAGAAATTATTATTTTCGTTGTTAGATATCCAAATGAAACCCATTTGAATCCCTTCTATTATAGATTTCGGACAAGAAAATATAGGAACCTTTCAAAAACTGTCTTCAGTAATATCAATTTCTTCATAGCTTGTTGATTTATTTAGAATCCCCGAGATGATAAAGGTGATACCGAAATATAGCATGACAGGGCAAACTATAACGAAATTACGGTCCCACTCAGGCTAATCGGCAGTGATGGTTTTTGTCCGATTAGAATGAATTTAATGATATGATTCACTCCTATGGAACTAGCAATCAGTAATCAAATGAACAGTTGTGATAGGAGCTATAATGGTAGTGTAGTGGAAATTGGACCGATCAAAATGATCTGTGGGATCGAATTTTGTCCGACCATTGATCGTTGTTCGGCCGTTATAATTTGACCTGTATAAATCCAACCTCGATTTACATATCATAGCAGAACATTCCCGAGTGGTTTTTAGTCCATAATGGCAACATTATCCATACCCCAATCACAATAAAATTTAGAAGATGGAAAAGAAGATCCAGCTGATTTGTTTCATCAATTATTTCAATAAGTTTAAATGAATTTATCTATGACAACGGAACATTACCGTTATTAATTTATTAATTTAAATTTAATATATTGAATCTATATAATTTCATTAATCTCCTTATGTGACAGGGTCTAATGTCAATTAGAAAGAAAATTTCACGCTAAACATCCGATCGCAATTAAAGAAACAGTACGGCGTGGCATTGAATGAGAAAAAGCAATTTTATATTACATGGAATGGAACATCAAATTTGCCGATCATAAAAAAGATTCCGTTTAAGGTTTAATGTTGTATACGTGTCGTAAAATGTTGACCCATCCCGCTCTAGTAGAGCTTAATATATACTGCCTCTATCGGGAATGTCTATGTAAATGGATGAAAATCATTGTAATGTCACAGCTTATCAATTACAAATAAAAGCCCATTACACCATTTCGGAAATTCAATTAATTGGTTTGTTTACCTCCCAAATTGCAATTTTGAGATATTACTTTTACTGGCACGTTAGAATTAAATGCATTAACGCTAATTTTTTGACAATAGAAAATAAATTATATTTTATTATGTTAATTGCTGTTTTATCATCTTGTAAGTTAATTTAAAATACACACGTAACATGCAATACACTTTTAAAATCATGTTGGTAAAAGTTATATCTTAGAATCACAGAAAGGGAGGTAAACAAACCAACGATTTGAGTTTCCGATTATTTAAAAAAAAAGACAATAGAAAAATTTAATTTGATGGAGTCTCAGAGACGTTTCAAAATGAGTATTCTCCTCCTGGTCTTAAAAAATCAGTTGAAATATTACACAGAAGAAAACATGGAAATAAGCAATAAGTGATATTCCACCTCTTAACCTTTTTGTATTTCTATCGTGCATCAGTAGGACTTCTGTGACCTAGAATATATGAATATATTACTATTAGAAGATAAAAACTGTTGACCTAAGAAGAATATGAGAACATATTAAAAATATAGGTCTAAAAAAGAGATAAAAATAAGATTTGGCAAATTGAGACTTATAAACTGGGGGTTTTGCGGACTTTTGTTATCCAATTCTAGTATGGAGTAATATATTGACCATAAGTAATGCTTGACTATGTAAATTAAAGTATTTTTTTCATAGGATGTCTGTTTTGTCCTTAAACTTTAACGCCTTCTCAACGCTCTTTTTGATTTCCTTGTCGGCTTTACCGATCATCGGCTGTTGTTTTGACGATAGTAAGGTATATGGTGAGATGTGCATTCATGTTGAGAAAGTCCCCCACAGCAAGTATCGAGGAAAGGTCATGATGGTCATCATCGAAATCGAAATCATCAAAAAAAATATTACTTGAGAAAAAAAAAATATTGGAGAGTATAAAGTGCATATAAAATTAATAATTACAAATTACCACCACACAAATTCAGAGAATTGGCAGAGTAGAGGGATTTTTGATAGAAATTCGTGAAAATATCAATACAAATATCGATCTTTGGAATAATGTGCAGAACCAGACACAATGAAAAAATAGGCTAAATAAGGGATGATTTCAAAAGTGAAGAAGTCAACCAGCACATATTCTCGCGGATTTCTAGGGGTATTTTTTGAAAAATTATTGGGATCTTCTTCTTACAAAATATATTAGGGGCATTTCCAGGGGCAACTTTTTAATTCCGGCGGCCATTTGGTGGTTTTGACGATTTTAGGGATAAATGCCCACCTGAAAATATCATAATTGATTAATCAGGTGGGCAAATCTTCTGAATTTCCCTTCCCTAATTATTGCTATCAACTCTGGATGTCAAAAAGTTTGTTTGCAACAGTGATCAATAGCTTAAAAAATATCGGTAAATATTGGTACTAACAAGATCATGCTTTTACATCATACATCATATTTTTCTGCAACACCAAGCAATACTCAAAAATGTTGTTGTTTAATACATCAAGTAGCTCTTTAAAATATGCCAACCAAGGGTCAAACTTCATAAACCTGGTTCAAGATGAAAGGTAAACGACACTTTAGAAGACTTACGATGTAAACAGATTATCGGAAATCACAAGCACGCGTCCGGCATATGTAAACCGGGGGTAAAGGTCGGCAAAGTCGGAAGAGGGGGGGTAAATTCCACATTTTAGGGCTACAAACTGATCTGAACCGAAAAAATCATTTAAATCATTTTAAATCATTTAAAATCCATCTACAAAATTTCCATTATCAGGGAATGACTTGGAGTTCATTTTATTGATTATATTCAACTATTTGACGTCCAGAGTTGACAGGTTGATATCAATTACAGGGGAAGATTTGTTCACCAGGAATAATCACTTATAATATAGTGGGCATATATCTCGAAAATTTCAAAAGCCACCGATATCCGCCGCCTGAATTAAAAAGTTGAATACGAAAATGAGCGTCAAATCATTAACTGATGATAAACTTGAATAACTTATATGAAATGCTTGATTTAATAAAAGATATAAATTTTATTCTAAACGGGAAAATTGTTTTTAGATAAAGGAAAACAACGAAGCAAGCGTTCTAAATGATGAAAAGGATATATTTACATCCTTTCTAGGAAAGTGAAGAGGAAGAGAAATATTATAAAAGTATACATCATGCGACTCTCTAGTCTCTAATAATCGCCCCCCCCCCCACACCCACCCCCATGCTTGTTAATTTTTCGATTTTTTTCCACCAAGGACATTCTTATTCCAACCCCCGCTTATTAATTTTTCAATTGTGAGAAAAAATGTCTTAGGGAATGATTCTACAATTCTACATCTTATGATAACAGGTTACGAGCGTGCACGTAAATGAAGAAGCCCTTCACCCTCCCTCGGCAATTAGTTTTTGACATTTTATCCACCCCTATTAGAGATCAGAGAGTAGGAGAGTAAGAAAAAAGAAGTGACAAAAAATGCTTAACAGTAGAATGTTTGTTAATCTTATATCAGTACAAAGAAGAAATATAACGTACCTTACCAAAGACTTCAAAGTATTGCTTCAATTCGGGTGGAGTGATATCTGGAGGGAGACCACCAACGAAAACTTTCTTGAACTGAAAGAGACAATTTGAACATCAATGAACCTTCTAATGGGTCTTTTCTATGAACAGTGTAAATTCGGGTGCGACATCGCCCCCCCCCCTCCACACACACACAAAAATCAGGGAAGAAATTTAATCTTGAGAAATTGGGGGTGGGGGTGGGGATAAGCCATTTTTCAGAGGCCGGTAATGGTTAAACTCATTAAGATGGAAAAACAAGAACCATCTGAAACTCTTGAGTCAAAGTGTTCCACATATAAAATTTCCGAGTCAATTTTCTTTTGTAACTTGTAAACCAACGGCTCAGGGTCAATATGATCAACCTGACGAATTGATATTTCAAGATAATTTTTTTTGCAAATGAAAGACAATTTAATGCTGAATAAAAACCCAAAGTCGACCTAAAATATCATATTTCCATAAAAATCTATATTTCGAAGCTCAAAAGACATCTAGAAATGGTATTATTGGGTATTAATTATAGAAAGACATATTTGTGAGACAACTGAGACCAATCAACATTTGTTCATACTGTATATGAAGAATCGCCTACGTTAATTTTTGTTAAGGTTTTGATTTTTCCTATCCGGGTAATATAGTAGTCCGTGGTCTTACTAAGACCAAATTAAGACCATTATTTTCCCAAAAAATTAGAACAAAATAAGACCACTATTTTACAAAAATAAGATTTTGTATCAAATTGTGAAAAAAGCTGAAAAATTGAAAACCATTGATGTTTTGAATTATGAAGTTAAAAAGAAAGATAACTTTACATAAACTAGGTGTCACCCGATGTAATTTTGCTGTGAAATACGTTGACATTTATAAGGTTTCTAGTTAAACCCTTTTTTTATAAGAATATAATTTATCAGAATAATCAAGATGAAATTGGGGAAAAAGTTAAGAATATGCTAAGGATACGTCTACTTGAATTTTTCTTAAGAACAATAATTATCATTAAAATGATGTGTTTACTAAGAATATTCTAAGAATATACCAATATGAATTTGGCCAAATTTTTAAACATAATCATCTTGAAATCAAAAAAACACTATCCTTTGTTCATTTTTCTTTTAAATTTTGGATCCATAATCAGTCTTACTAAGGCCAAATTGAGACCATTATTTTCTTAAAAAATAAGACCAAAATAAGACCAACTTTTTACAAAAATGAGTGAAAATGGCTGAAAAACTTGAAAAACATTTGAACTATAAAGATAACTTTACATAAACTAGGTGCAGCCCGATGTATTTTTGTTTTGCAATACATTGACATCTCATGAGGTTTCTATGGTTATTACCATGCTTATTGTTCACACGAATTTATCTTTCAATAATTGTTTTGGATACGTATGGGTTTAATTGAAACAAAAAGATGCTTTTCAGTTTTTTTATAGTGTTGTTAAGGTAAAAAAAAACATTGTTTTGGCAGTACCAAAAAAAGAAGAAATTTTGATAAAAAAATATTTTTTTTTTTATATTTTTGTTAAATGGAAATGGTCAAGCAGTCAAACATACATGACCAAAACGTCTGGATGCAAATGGCCATAATCCAATTTGCTAAGATGAAATTGCTTAATAAAAATTGCTTAATTAAGATCAATTGAGATCAATTCAGCTTTTTGACTAGACCATTATTAGATACCACTTTCTCTACCGAAATATCGACTAATATATACCAAGTTGAATTCATGACCCAGGCTCATAATCCCAAAAAATCAAATCAAATATACCAAGTAAAGTAATAATTTAAATAAAAATTAGTCTTAAAAATATCAAAATATAAAGACGATTAGAAATTCTCACTTTTGTTTTCAATTTTGTATCATTAACTTACATGACATACAAAAAGTCAGAGACTTAAATCTCGCATGTGATGAGGAGAAATAAACAGAAAAAAGGTACCAGTCTAATTCATGGTAAGTCCAGACAGACTTTTGAGTGATCATATCCTCTATTTCCTTCCTATTATCTTATTTTTATTTGCATTATTATTCATTTTAGCTCTTTTTTTATAATAATTAGTTTGCGTAAGAGGAAGAAATACTTGAATCTATGACTGCACCCTGATCACATGATATGTGTATATTATTGTATATTATTCTTTTCTCTTCTTTTTTTTTAATCATCTTTTTCTTTCCTTTTATTGGGCAGGCGTGAACGACTTAATCTATAAAACACAAGTGTAAAAAAAGATTAAAGTACTATTTCACCCAAAAAGTTTCCTTGAACATAATCTTATCCATGGCTTTTATATAAATTAAAAAATAGAGATAATTCCCAAAAACAAGACTATGATACTATGACTCCGCCATCCCATCCTGCCCTGTCCCCACACAAGTGTGTTCTGTATGTCTGGAATTTTCCTTGATTGCTGGTGTGTCTCGTCTGACAGGTAGCACTGATATCCTAGACACAATGTCTAGACACTGTTTGTTTTGGTCTAGCTGTTTCGGGGTTTGTTCACTCAAAAGAGTCAAGTCGATCTCATGTTTATGTTCATATTACTTAGAGAAGGCGGTGGAAATAAAAAGAAACAAAGAAAAACCTTAAGCTACCATATAAAATGAATTATGCAAAACACTTTTAGATTTTCTTCTTTATATTTTTTAGTTAACCGAGAAAACTTTGTCAGGAGTCCCAACCTTTATTTTACATGGATTTCAGTAATATTTATTATAGTAACATGTAAAGAATTAAAAGAGGGGAATAAGGCAAGGGTCTTCCTCGACACTTCAACGCCCAGAAAATCGTCAAAATGGCGTTCGACGCATGTAAAATCTTGCCAATGACAAAACAGAAAAATACCTTTTCTTTGATGCTCTAAGATAAAATAGACCTATAAATGCCAAAGCTTTTTCCACCGTAACCCCCCCCCTAACAAGTATTAAAAATACTTGCTGCTGATTTTAAAATTACAAATATAAAAAAATAAGGGCTGGACTGCACTTTCCAATTGTGACATGAGTATTCATATTAACCCACTTATAATGCTTAATGTATGGTAAGATAAGTAGCCACTTTTAAATGGAACAGTTATGCATAGAAAAGCTATTCTGCAGACTATAGCTCAATTTAATGTTTCGTCAGGTACCAGCACTCAATTTCCCTCACATGGGTTGACCCGACGGAGTCACAACCTAACGCCATCAGAATCAGAACTCAATTGATGTTATTTTGCCTTTAATAGATCAGAGCAGTTGAAATATACCGCTAACCTAATATATTAAATGTGTTGGCACGATTGGATACCGAACCCATGTAGTGAGAGTCTGAAGTCCCAACCGCTAAGTCAATTTGCCCTACACAGAAAACAATTCAATATAATGTGTTCTGTATTAAAATGTCTGATTCTGTTGGTTTTGTTGGCTAAAAATCTGTAAACCGAATGTGCAAGAAATCCCTTAAATCGAAACAAAATAGTTAATCATTTAATGAAAATTTTTCAATTAAATGCCTGTTTTTCATTTCCATGGACCTAATGTAATAAACGTCCCCCTCTGAACATACCGATCATAAATTTCATGGTGTTAAAAATGAAACTCAGACATTATTTTGTCTAGCACGGTTTTTAGTTATTTAAAACAATTGATTATAATTCTTTGAAAAGATATGCTTTCGAAAAAAAAAACTCGATTGTTATGTCTCGTCTAGCGAAACACTAAATCAGACAAAAGCCAAGGTAGGGAGAAAATAAAAAAACAAAAACTGAAAAGATTTTCAACGAGATATAAGAGGTTAAGAAATAGCGTGTCTGGGTTTATCGTGACGGAAACATATGAGAGATGAGCATTGTCTAGAAATAACCGCTTAATTGCGTCTTTGTACTTTCGTTCAGAATTAATTTTTTAACGTTAACTGGTATTGTTTCAACTCGAGCAAGCAGTTGTTTAAAAACTAGACACAGTTAAGGGTTATGGTTTCGCTTGACGTTGTTTTCTGCTTTTTTTTGTGAATGACCTTTACAATCTGTTAATACGTCTAGAATGCTACAAGTTGTCTGAATCGTGCTCAAAGCGAGATTACTTTTTGTTATTTGCTTACTGGATTAGTGATTTTGTCACGAAAAAAAAAATGATTATGATTTCGTAACGATGTTTGTGTTCATTGTGTAGTCAACGGAAAAGGTCATTTAAATCAATGTCGGATAGCAGAACCTTGGCTCAAATGGAGAGGTGAGGAGCCTCGAAAATTTTTTCAGGTGATTCTACGGACATTATGGACATTGTGGCTTGAAGCGCAGAACCTAGGATATAGCCTGCTATGTATTCCCCTGAATCCGGAACTGATTAAAATAGTGCGTACCCATTAAGGAAACGGGAGGGGATCTCGACCGATCTTACAGAAGGTATAGTGTGGGACCCAAATGGTTGTGTTTGTGTTACAGAAACACTTTTAACTTTTAACCCATTCATTTGCTCTTATCATTATTCTACTCAAAAAAAAGAAAAGTTCTTCCTACAATAAGTGTATTCATGGATACACTGAATACATTCCTTATCCGCCACTGATCTCGCGGTTTGGCCACCATTTGCAAAATAGTGAACAAAAAATGTATATATGCATTAAGAGTGGGTAAAAAACGTCTAGACAGCTTCTATCGTATACCCAAAAAGTATGGGTTATTAAATCATACTACGAAGTAACTGCAGGCTAATCGATGCATCTAAATGTGGACATGAATCCAAGAATGTTCTATTCTACCTAATGCCCTAATCCCCTAATCTCCCTTACATAACATTGGTGGTCAAACAGTTTCCTCCATGGGAAACTTTTGATTCATAATTGAGAAATAAATTTCCTAATCAGGAATATTTCTAGTTGCCTAATTTGGTAATTCACTTCTAAATTAGGAAATGAATGAAATTTTCTATTCATTAAGGAAACTGTCTAATAACTTTGACAGGCAAACAATTTGACAGATAATTGGTTAAACTACTAAATTTGGTTGTCCATCATAGAGCTCATCGAATTGGTGGGGTATCGAAGGGTATCAATAGCATTACAACAAACTTGCCCATATATGCAAATAAATTAATGAAACAGACGTATAAATCAATTAATCAATTCACCAGATTATTCAACATCAATTTGAATGTAAATTAATAGCTAAACATCTGATAAGAGAGAAAGAAATAATCTACGTACGGTTATATAGAAGCAAATTATTTTGATTCTATGAAGAATGATTTGTAAAACATCAATGCAAATGACTATAAGAAACTATTGTAAATATCAGTGTTTTTTAAAAGTGATATAACTACAGAGTACTTGGTATTATGAGTGGCGATTCTAAAATCCGTCTTTCTCTACAAATATCCAAAGTACGAGATCAATGTTTTGGAATCTTACAATTTTGGTTTGATAAAATTATTACAACCTTGATTTAAGAGTTATGAGTTAATTGTATTTTGTACGATTTTCATTTTTGCACTTTCATCGAGCTGTTTGGTCAGCTTTGATGATTTCGTTGGCTGTTAACACGGTGATGATTGTAGGAGAGATTGGTCCGTTTCTGTCAACTCTATTTTTTGTACGATTTACTAGTTTCGCTTTATCTAAATACCATTCGTATCATCGCCATATGTAAGTGTAAAATTCTCTCGAAAATATGAATCTACTATGCCATCGATGAATGTCAGTAAGTAAGTAGTTGGTCGACCGTCGTCGATGGCGACCTTACCCGTCGGCGCGACTATTATCCCTGGTTTTCATCAAGTCTTTTATGCAGAGTGCTAAAGCAGGATGGCAACGAGTTGAATGTACCAGTTGAATGTAAATCCCTCAAATATCCACAGATAATAAATCGTCCTCTATGTCTTGTCTTCGAATTTTTTTTTAGAAGTCCGTTATGACCACAAAGAAAAGGACATTTGATTAATTTTTAACTTTAAATTTGACAAGCTGTTCTCTTTTCAATCGATTCATTGATGTTCATTCCACCAACAAAGAATCTCAATGGACTATGTATTCTTGATGGAAACCAACTCCATTTGGCAGTCTACAAGAAAAAAAAAGTTTTAGAATAAAACTGTTAAGAGAGTATAAAGGAAGTTTAGAGAAAATCATCATAAGAACGGTAGACGCATGAGAGTCGACAGCGTGTATACAACGGGTCGTGTAAAAACGTTGGGTACCCAATTGAAGTACCTATTTTGGTATCTGAAAAGTAAGGAAATCTGTTTATCAAGGTTAATTTTGATATCAGCACGTGCGGTTTTAACAGTACTCATCTTTTTCCATCATGAATAATCTGTTTTGACGAAGTAAGTAATAGACAGATGATGAATAATAAATCTTTTAAATATATAAAATCAACTAAAATTGGTTTTAACCAAACTTTCTTACTTTTCAGGTACCCAAAAAGGTACCCCAATTTGAGTACCCAATTGAATACCAAACGTTTTCACATGACCCGTTTGAAACCGTTAAATAAATGTGCAAGAGAAGTCAATCTATTGTATTAATTGAAAATTGTTTCAATAAATACATACATAACAACGGTAAAATAAAATGGAATGTTTGGGAAAGTATGTAATTAGGGGAAAATTCTATTCAAACAATGATGAAAACTATAGCATCAAACTTATATAGATTTTCCACAGAAGAAATCTGTAGATTGTGATAGATTTGAACCTCAATATTATCTTATGACTGTAACTTAATCCTGCCGAAGTGACCCAGTGAAACTAACCCGCTGAGTTCTGGATAGTGTCCCCCAATGAAAAGAAATAAAACAATTTACCGTCTCCAGTGATAATTCCATCGACCCTCGATGCAAGATTGCACCCTTCAAATATTTCCCTAGACATATTTTTTCTCTCACCGGGGCACTTGAACTGGTAACTGTACTCACTTATTTACTAATTTAACGATTGACTAAAGGAGGAAATCTTATCGATCTCAAC